>JADRCH010011101.1:0-14388 GCA_019843965.1 Rhynchomys soricoides
ACTGCTCTGCTTCAGCTCTCCCTACCACAGGCTAGCCCTCCCCCCCCACACACACACATAGTTCTTTGTACCCAGATCCTTAATATCTAAGAGTACTTGAGGTGGAGCCAACTTCCATTGCAAAATGGGATGACATTGTATCCCTTCTTGTAACATCCTGAATTACAAACCCAGAACAAATCAAGATTTCCATTATTTATTTTGCAGAAGGGGATAGTGATTATTCAAAGAAATAAAAAACGTAAAAAATTCAGGCTAATCTAGAACTCTCAGAATCCTAAGTGGATCTTTAGTAATAAGTGCTTCTTATCCTTTTGTTGGTTGATTAAATTTAATTTCCAAATGGACATGCCTGAGGTGTCTTTGCAATTAAAAGATAAAATACATTCAAACCTTTTACAGACCACTAAGAATCTATCATCTACCTATTTATCTGTCTATTTATCTGTCATCTATTTATCTATTTTTCTGTCTATCATCTATTTATCTATCATCTATCTATTCATCTGTCTACTTATCTATAATCGATCTATTAATCTGTCAACCTACTTATCTATGTATCTGTCCATCATCTATCATCTACCTATCTATCTGTCTGTCTGTCTGTCTGTCTATCATGTTTTTGCTTTCGCTCCCTTGCTTAAAGGAGGGGTAAACTTAAAAAAGAAGACTGATCCCACTGTCAGAGCCCATTGGGCTTGGCTCATTGGGACATGAAAGGAACGTGCACAGGTTCATGGAATCCCACATGAACCTCAGCTTGTCAGTTTCTATGGCTCACTCTGTTCCTCTATGTCCATGTGGGCCCAATTTCACTGTTTCTCCTGAAACTTCCTTACACCTGGAATCAAAGGGTTCAGTGTCACTTGCCACAACAGAGACTGCTGTTCCTGGAGCTAAATCACTCCCAAACTTTTCATAGATAATGTGTACTCTCCTCTTTACAGGTTGCCCAGCTTTGCAGAGACCATAGAAAGAGTGATTATAGTAACTTCTTTAGAAAGTACTAGGTTAGGTAACTCTTTAAAGATCCCCACTGCCTCCCCCCAAAAAAGTCTTGGGTCAGAAGGCTACTTAGTCCCTAGTTTCTTTCCATAGCTTCACTTGTCTGTTTTAATAACTTGGAGTCTTTTCTTCAAGTTTATAAGCATAGTCAATTGTTACCATTAAGACCTAAAAGGCATCTTGGGGTATACTTTTCAAGTACAGTAATGTCAACATTGATTTCCTTCATTTAAGAATTGTGTTATTCTAGAATGTAACTTGTGAACTTGTTCAAAGCTCTAGAAGAGCATGGGCTAGATTACACATGCCACCCTGCCCCCATGAGTTCTCAGCTGCCATGCCAACACTGAGATTTTACTAAATCCCACTGTCACTGGCGAGAGTCTCATAGTATCATGAAGGTCACCAACAGTTTAAGAATGTTCCAGATGAACACAGAGAGTGTGGTCTAGACTTCAGTTCATCTTGACTCCCTCTCCTTTCTCCCATAGAGTTGTACCCACAGGTACAACTTTAGCTATTGGGGGAAAAAACATCGGCTCTGCCACGCTGGTTAAAATGTGTTATATTTTAAGAGATGTCTGGGGTTTTCTACATCAATAAAGGTTAAGTCAAGTCTCATCTAAAAGTTTGATCTTGAGCAGACATGTTCATGGGGAAGCCTGTGTTCAGACGTTAGAGTGACAGATAACATCCTAGACGTTATCTCTAGGATGGTGGGGTTCTCTGCCCTGGCTGCAGCACAGTGTGTTCTCTCCCTTTTGGAGAGTTATGTTCCAAGTTTCCGCTGCATGTAGGAAAAGCTGAGGTCGTTTCTTCTTACATTCCGTACAGCACTTTGAACTGGCGTTAGTGGAGATGCTTAGAGTACTCGATGAGATGTGGCTGAGCTGAGAGAGAAAAGACAGATGCCTGTCGTGGGCTTCAATTTATTGTGCCCAAGAGCAGGGACTTTTAGAGCTGTTATCAGGGTACCAGCAGATCTGGATACGAGGCAAGCTGAGAGGTCACAGCCCTTAGGACATACAAGCCAACAAGAATCATGTTGACATTACAGAATGTGCTCGATGGAGATGGCTCCTTTCATCTTTGTTTTCGTCTCCATGTTTCAAGTCAGTTCCTATGACTCGTTTTGAACTAACATGTATACTATTATAAATTGGCCTTGGCCTCTTATTCAACCCTTGAGATACCATTTTCTTGACACCTGCCTAGCCAATAATGCTATCTCTCTCAAACCATAGTTCGGTATCCTGCAATGTACATGTACAAACCTTTACCTAAGTCAAATAATATGTGTTTTCTGCCTCTGCAATTAGTGGAAATTGGAAGATGCTCTGACAGTAAGTGTGGATGTTCGGTAGACTAGTTGGTGTGGTAGTTTCTCCTAGAAGAGTAGCCTCGGAGTCCTAGAAATGCCCCTTCTCCCTGTAGTTGCTATGATTTGTGGTAGTGCTTTGACTGTATGGCTTCCTTAGTTTTCTCTTGACTGCTTGGCAAGTCCTGCTGTTTTATTAACCAAATTTAGAAAGTTGGAGAGTTTGAATTCCACAAAACTAATTGCCTAATAAGTTCTTAAGTAAAATAAGGGCATGCACCTCAGGACTATTAAAGTGTGAAAATGCGATGCAAGGTTATTAACAGTGTGCCCTAAGCCACAATTGTTGACTTTCGCTTGTCTGGTATGCTCCTGATGTAACAGCAGTGAAGACAGAATTGCCTGATAATATTAGCAAGCTGAAAAATCTAGTGGTCCCTCTGCACAACCACCTTAACACCACCCCTGCAAAAATTATTTATTAATGATCATGCAGCGAGCCACCTTGAAACCATGCTACCTTGGCTGCACGTCACTGACAAACGATTTAGCAATAAGTCTTTGGGTTCAGATCTGTCACTTCTAGATGTTTGCAGACAGTGTTGAACAGGGGCCATATTGATGATTCCTTTGCAGACAGCACGGACAGACCCAGGAGAATCAAGCTGACAGAGCAGTTGAGGAGCTTGGATGGGCCTTTGAAGTAGCGGCTATTGGAAACACTGTAGCTTCTCCTGCTTGGCCGTTAGGGCAGGAAAGGCAGGCTGCTTGAAGTTTCTATTTCAGAATGTTTCTAAGGATAACCACATAGTCACAACAATATTTGGTGTGCATACTTTTCTACTGAGCCTGACATCTGCTAGCCCTAAGACAATCCCTGCACTTTGAAACAAGGTTTTAGATTTCCTGAGGCCATCACAACCCCAGAAGTTACCCTCTTATCCCCTCGCCCTTTTCAGAGCACCGTGGACAAACTCATTAAGAAGACGAACCTGGCCCTTGTGGTGGGGACCAACAGCTGGAGAGAGCAGTTCATTGAAGCCATCACCGTCAGTGCGGGTGAGTGCCTTGTTCTGTACTCTGTGAGGTGGAATGGGCCAGTCTCGGGCTAAGTTTGCTTGTTTTGCCACCAGCAAAGAATCATGTGTGGCAAAATTAAGAGAAATCAACTTATTCGTTGCCTGTGTTCATTTACCATTCTCTTGGGGGTTGTGGGTAGATACGACGAATTTAAACCATTTGTGTCTTAATTCACTGTTTAACCAATCATGGGGTTTTGTCTGAATCCCTGAGGGCAGCACACATTGGCCAAGTAAAGGTCAAAAAGAAGCCAAGCATGGGAAGAAAAGGAAGGCATTCCAGTGTTTACATCAGCCCTGTACATCATTTTACATGCCCTTCCAAGACACCGGATATCTTAAGCATTCACATTGACTCTGAGGTGCACACCAGAGCACGCTGTGACTTTTTTCCTGCAGAAGGAAAATGCAAAGTTTCCTGAGGACACAAAATAAAGAAAGTGTGCCCTCCCTGTGCTGTCAAGCCTTGTCCACTCTCAGTGTGTGTAGGGACAGAGTGAATCACTGACATTCGAAGGACGCAACACTGCTTTACAGTTTTGTCTCCTTTTGTCAAGTCTTTGACTACGCTTACAGAACTCTTGCTCCCAAATCCCCACAGGCTTATCTCACTACAGCCAGTCAACAAAGCTAGGGCTTTGTGGGCAGTGAGTGATTCCCAAGCTATAAAATACGGCAACAGCACCACTAGTAGTCAGGCCACATCGCTTGTGTTGCAGCCTCCTCCTCCCTCCAATCTGCCACAGAACGCATGGACGGATCTCCCAAATGCTTTGGGCACAGAGAGTGGTTGAAAAAGAAAAGACGCAGCTGTTTATTATTAGTGCTGGATGCCACCATGCTGTGGTTCCTTGCAGTCAAGTGTGCAATGGGAACTTATGAGCAGTAAACAGTCAATGCTTGCTTAGGAAGGTGGATTTAAAATTTACATGTCAGCTGTAGTACAAGCAGAGGGAAACACCCCTTGGTGGCCTATGTTTTTCTATATGTCTAAGTTTGGCATCTGAAACAGGAGCATCCTTCCCTCTGCACAGAAAACCCGAGCTGATAAGAACACTGACGAAACTCACATAGGAAGTATTAGAACTAACCAAATTGGTATGGAGCTTTGCCCCGTTCAGACTGCAACATGAAAGATAATAGAGCACTGCACTAAGGCCTTTCCAACAGATTCCAGGTCTTCTTTGTTTGCTTAGGAATGGATAAGCATTTGTCGTAAAGGCTGTGCACGGCTTACTGTTCCTTTATCTGTCTGTGGCCACCATTGCTCTTGTGGGAAAAAATGGTACAGACAGCTCCTGCACAAATTCTAGTACAGATGCTTAATTTTCTAGTATAGGAGAGAGCAAGTACAACCCACAGTTCACATGTGAGTGATGGCAAGCTTTAGGCAGAGAACACTGAGGCTGTGGGAGGGAATATGTTGATGACCAGCATGGTTCCATCAGCAGTCCATTTGAGAGCAGGTTTGCTTTCTCAGCAACAGAGCCCTTTCATATCGGTCGATGCTTCTCTCATTCGAAGAGCTCGAACTGGGATTGTAGACACGGAAGAAATCCTTTAAGATCCCCATGCAGCACGTTCAGTTGTTGCCTATAGCACAGATATAGAGGAACCTGGTCGTTTCAGAGAAACAGCTTGGCTCTGGAAGATAGTCTGATTGATTGTGTGTAGGACTGTGTGAGAGAGAGTGCAAATGTGCAAGTGTCTCTGTGTGTGTGTTCTTGTGCATGTGGAAATGTGTACACATGCACATGCACAACTGAAGGCCAAAGGTCCATGTCTAATGTCTTTCTGAAGCACCCTCCGCCTTATTTTTGGAAACAGGGTCTATCACTGAGCCTGAAGCTCACTAAGTCATCTGGACTGTCTGCTTAGCAAACCCCAGGCTTGCTTCTGTGCACACCACCATTCCCAGATGTTTATGTGGATGCTGTGTATTGAACCCAGATAATCACACCTGCATTTTTATACCTGATCCATCTCCTCAGCCTTTATCTGGAGCTGCAATCTGCTGAAAAGGACTCTATGTTCTATGTCCTAAGAGACAAAGGAATTCAAGTGTAAGAAAAGTTTCTCCTTGCCTGCTTCCTGGACAGGCTAGCCCTGTCACTTCTCCTGGTACTATGCTGGCATCATTTCATAGCCGGTCTTGACCCCAGCCCTCTTTTTGTCATTCTAAAGATTGCACGCAGGGCCTTACCTATGTTAGGTAAGCTCTTTACCAGTGAGTTATGTCCTTGTCTTGTTTGTTTTCATTTTGAGGCAGTGTCTCAGTAATTTGTCCACACTAGCGTTGAATTCACTCTGTAATCTGAAGCCTCGTTTCCTTCCAAGTACATGGCAGATGTCAGAGAGCATACCCAACTCCAAACCCTTTGAAAAATAGTTAATGATGCCTAAAGCCTCTCAAGTATTATTGGTTTACATGTGAATATGTGCACATGTGTATTAATTGTGTGTGTGTGTGTGTGTGTGTGTGTGTGTGTGTGTGTGTGTGCAAGTGTGTTTCTAAATTACTGCTTGGAGATAGACAATGCTTAGAAACTTGCCGTTTCCTGGGTTAATTGACCTTACTTACAATTTTGAGATCCAGAATATCTGAAAAATAAACACACAGTTTATGGGCACTAAATTACATTAAATAACATGAAAGAGTTTTCAAAGTGCAATGTTTCAGATTATGACTGAGTTTAAGTGCCTGAGGAATGTTAATATTCTCAGGTTGTTAAACAGACAATCCAATTTGTAAAGCAGCATTTATTGAAGGCAGACTTTCATTGGATTTTTTTAAGATTTCATGGCTAAACAGTTGAGAATCAGAAAGATTTTCCTTATTAAAAATATTAAATTGTCTTTGAAGGGTTCTGCTGAGACTGTTTTTCCCAAGCAATTTTCTGTGCAAAATTGAATCTATGTGTCTTACTAAACAAAAGTAATAATTGTGTAAATGGGATTTGGCTTTTCTCTCTTTTTTATTAACTATATCAAAACTCGATCTAAAGAAACTAGCAGGTAATGCTGTTTCCCCACTTTGCCTGGGCTGCATAGCTCAGTATCTGGGCTTTCTATGGCTATAATGTTTCTGCTCACCAAGTTCTGACAGCTGAATATTTGAAGAACTGATGGATTTAAGAGACTTCAGAGATTAGGAAGGGATTAAACAGTCATGTTCCAACAATTCTCCTTCTGTGGCTTCCTGGATCGAATACCAGAATCAGTTGTGTGTGGCAGTTAAACAGCTGTCAAAACATTTCAAGGCAAGCCCAGTGCCACCGGGTGCCTTTAAGATGTGCCTACACATGCACTACTCAAGCAGCTAGCACTTGCTACCTATCCAATTTGAGCTCCCCCCACCCCCCAGTTCTTCCTCATTCCTGTGTCTCCCCCAGAGGAGCACTTGGAGGTGTACCTTAAGAACCAAGAGTCACTCAAATATCGGGGAAGCAGCAAAAACAGTGTGCAGGGCAAACCTAAACTGGGCAATGACCATCAGGATGAGCATGACATTTACACAGCCTTCGTGCTGTTATTCATCATGCCATCCTCTCTCTAAGAAAGGGGGAGATGTCAGTGAGGCCAGCATGGCAGATAGATGGGGTTGGTGACTCTGCCCTGGGTGACTCGGCAGATCTTTAGACACAACCTATGTCGGTTCCCTTGTGTGGTAACTGGGAAGAAGTAGCTCATAAACTCACCATAGTATTAGTTAAAACAATGCACATTTCCATGGACGAGCTATAAATTTGGGTACCAAAACTGATTATCCGAGAAGTGACCAATATATATTGAAGATTCTAAAATAAAAGATAGCAAACATTATACATATTTAGGTAGTTCAACCTAATGCTACACTGCTAGGTGGCTGAAAAAAATATTAGTTGAACGTTTGGTTCCGTGGGGGTCCTGAACTTATGACATTTTATATATAAGAATACTGAGGTTCAGAAAAATATTGTAACTCATTCAAGAAGTGAACTCGGAAGGGGCAATGCTGAAGTACAGGTCAGCTAAGGAGTATCTCCCTTGTGAAGTATAAACTTACTGGCAGTGCCTGAAGCCTGAGTGCATATGCACATGCATACAGAACACGCAAAAAATACACACACATGCACACAGAAACACACAAAATGTGTCTAAACCTGGATGTGCAGACAATAAGTACATACTCTCAAACACACATAAATAAACAAAACACCTACATACCAGTACACACAAGGATATGCATCCATACACTGACACACAGACAGACACATAGAGATGCAGATACACAGACATGAAGGAATACACTGACACAGAGTTGTGGGCACACACTGACAGAGACTTGCAGGCACACACTGACAAAGAGATGCAGGCATACACAGACACAGACATGCAGGCACCCAGAGACACAAAGTTCTAGGCACACACAGACACAGACAGACATGAAGACACACACAGACACAGAGTTATAAGCACACACAGACACAGACATGCAGGCACACACAGACACAGAGTTGCATAACACCTGCATCCAGTGATGCAGTGGTATCGGACCCACAGCTTGAACCATAAAGTATTTTTCACAATACATGTTGTCCCCTTAAAATCTAGTTCACAGTTCTCAAAGGAATAAAAAAAGCATTTACTTTCCTACCCATATCCATGGGTGTCTGCTGTCTGATAATTTCTGACTTTTTAAAAGTACAACACATAGCTTTTGTTTCGCTCAATAACTTTTAAAAAAAAATAGAGTTTTCTGAAAAGATAGACATACACAGAGACATATACACATGGGTGCACACACATGCACACACACATACATGGGGAGACACAGACAGACAGACAGAGACAGAGAAAGAGAAAGACAGGTAAAGGAGGGAGAGAGGAGGAAGAGGAGAGAGAGAGAGAGAGAGAGAGAGAGAGAGAGAGAGAGAGAGAGAGAACAAAAAACCCCAAAAGACCTTCTTGTTGTCTTGTTTAATCTCTTGGCATAATGTTGAGCAAGCATATGATTATTCTGACTTTGAGGAGTAAGAAGGCAAGACTAGGCTATCACTAAGGCACCATCCCATATTGAGACCTGGGAACTCATTTCAGTGACCATCCCATTCCTACAGTATCCCTGGTGGCCTTGTGATTTGTGCCCCATCTGATTTCAGGCAATGGCAAAACACATCCTGCCTACCCACCTGACTTGCCCAGATTGCATGTTCAAAGAGTAGTGACATGCACTCCACGTCTGTCTTCCCAACAGGGGAAGGATGAGGGATAGTCCTGGGTTAGCCTCAGAGGAAAACAATGGAGATGATAAAGATGTGATGTGCTCTTTACCCCATTCCCTAACTGGCATTCTCTAAAGTCAGTGGAAGCTTCATTGTATAAGAGAAAGCAACCAATATGAGGCCAGTTTGGCTAAAGTAGCGGTTGTGGCCACCCTGAATACAGGTCCCACTTCAGAAGATAGCCAACTGCACCCAGAGACTGGCACAGTGGCCTGCTGCTGTTTTCAGTACTTAGCAATGCTGATGAATTTGAGAGTTATCAGTGAATGTGAGGTATTTAATTTCTAAAGCTATGAACTCAGTGGTTCCCCCAGATACGAATTAACTTAAATAATTGTCAGCCTGTAGATCAGTACACTCCAAAAGTCCTAAATGAAACCTCAAATGAGTTTCAAGGGATTTTCAGGCAGTTTGGTCTAAGCAGAGCTCTTTCCAGCATTCTGTTATCCAAAAGTACCATGAGGAGGTTTTCATTACACCCTGCTGGAGCTGGGTCACCTTCAAATCCTACCTATAGAGTTAAAAACGGTCCTGGTTGTTCAGGTTTGACACAGCTTCAGTAGGACAGTATGACAGCTAGAAAGGGGGAGACATCATTTTTATTTATTTCTCACACACTGAAGGTTCTTATGTGGAGATTCACATCAAAGAAACTAGTTTCATGGGTGGGTATGTTTGTTTGTCCAGAATAGAGTCTACCAAACGCAGCAAATTAAAGGGTGGCCTACTCTACTTAAATATCATTCTCACTTATATGACCATCAATCTCAAGTTCAAGGACTTTATATATATATATATTGTCCCTACTTGTCACAGCTGCACGCTGAGCAGTACAACTAAGCATCTGTGGCTCAGAGGGTTTCTTAGATTTACACCATCACATACTGGAAAGGCATCATTGCCTTATGAAACTTCATCTTTATAAGTTTATACCAGCAAGCTCTGAGCTTGGCCCTGTGTGCCTCTGTTAGTCATGTCTTAATTGGTTGCAGGTCAGATCTCTACGCGTGTTCCTCATGCCTAGAATTACCCACAGGCTTGACCAGCCTTCTATTGGTAGAGTAGCAATGACTTGCCAGGCAGAGTGGCAGAGCTGCTGCCATCCAGTGTAGCTCTCCTCTCTTCTCCCAGTACATAGCTGAAACATCTAAATCATTTAATTTTTTAATTTTTTGCTTGAAATCCTGAGCTGCTTTGACCACTTGAGGTAAAATAGTCAAAGAACCCCAAGACCTCATTGTGTTGCTTCGGTTAAGTCCTTTGGCCCTCCTGGCCTGCGAATGGAAGGGGTTGGAACACAGAGCTTTATGAGTTGTCTTGGAGACATGAAAACACTAAAGGAAGAACATAAGAATACTGAAGGAACCCCCCTCCCTCCCAAATGGTCCTTCATCTTGCACAGTCAACTTGCATAGTTCTGTTATCTGAAATTGAGTGTCTAAGTTTAATAGAGAAGGAATATTGACCTTGGAGTAGGCAGAAAGATGAAGTATGTACTTGGTTTTTAGTTAAAGGTCACCATAGGTATCTGGTGTATGGTTTAAACTAAGCATTTGATAGTATCTTTTCTACGAGATATAGATAGGTAGATAGATAGATAGATAGATAGATAGAGATATTCTTACACATATGCTGTGCTTTAAAAACACTGAGACATCTATAATCCTTTACTTTTACAAAATCCATTTACATGTGGCAGAGGTACATACGTATGCACTTGTTGATGGAGAATATGTGTGTGCAATTTGAATATGCAAATAATTCATATTTAAAATGGCATTGCCTGTCTATGTTTGCATAGTATTGTTCTTGCTATTTAGCTGTTAGTTATAAACCTGCCTGGGGAAGACTAAAAGTTGGAAGTGAGTGAGAAAATCTGACCAAGAGCAATTTTCAGAAACTCTTCGTAGGAGACAAGTCTAGGCTGTATCAAGAGGGGGGGACTAGGATATCTGCCAACTTAAAAATGCCAGTGGTAGCAGGCAAAAACCCAGTAGGTTCCCCTCACCATATCTGAACAAGGCAGGCCGGCTAGCCACAATGGGTGCAAGTACAGAAGGCAGGGGGCAGATCAATTATTTTCTGCCCCCTGGATATGTGTTAACTGACTTTTTTCAGAAAAGAATACTGGCTTATTGGGCTGCTCTTCTCTTAAATTGCCTTTTGCAAAAAATCTTGAGGAAAACACTGTACAGAAGTACTCAGCATGAGTCAGCGCTCTCCTTCATAAGCCTGAAGTCCGGGCTCTAATGCAGCTTTTGTCTGGAGAGGCAACATCTCAGCTCTGCCAACAATGCTTCATCTCTGGATCCAGTCATTCTTTTGTTGGCATTGACTGCTGCGCTATGAAGACAGATTTAGCCGTTGCTTACCCACGTTAGTGCTCCAGACTTGGGCACGTTCCATCCCCAGGTGGGAGCCTTTGTCTACTGTTTCAATGGGGGAAATATTTCAGTGTCTTCCTAAGAACTGGAAAACAGAATAAGCACAAAGCCCTTGTGCATGCACACTTGTGCGTGCACGCACACACACACACACACACACACACACACACACACCCTTTAAGCAGCAACAAGCCATGCACAGCCTCCTATCACAATAATTTTTGCTGAACTTTATTATCCCTAATCCTGAAATGAAAAGCCACTTGCCTGAATTAACTTTGACATACACACTCTCCACTTAGATCATATTTCCTTCCTTGTCTTTGGTCATTTCTGGCTGAATGTTGTATCTTTTTTCTTATTATAGCATCTCAGATCCAAAGCCTGGCAAAACACTGGACAGGAGTCTATTAATCTAGTCCGGCTTTCCACTTTTTAAATAAAGAGTGACCAGTAAGGGAGAGAGTCTCCTGTAAGGCAGCACAGCACAGAGACAGCTTTAGAACTCAGGGTTCTTGCTACCACCACACAGCAGGGTTCTCCTTTTCCTACTGGAACTGTGGGATGCTGCCTTCATCAATCCGACAGACGTTCTAAGTGCCGCTTATCAACCTATTGGATTCTCAGTGATGGGATACTTCAAGACTAGGTAGCAAAAGCCAGAACTTTCCAGAACCCAGAGTGTTAGCAGCTTGGAGGTGGGGTGAAAAGGCCTTGCCTGGGTGAATAGTTTTTCCCTTTTCATACTGCTTCACAACAGCCCTGTGCCATGCTACTAAGAAACATGGGGACAGATGCTGGATTCTTACCCCAAGCAAAGGGTTCTGATTCTGAAGTTACCAGTCCTCTCTCTACCATGTACAGCTTGGCCTCCCAGAGACTCATGGCTGTAAGCCACTTCGGGCTCACTGTGCACACTATGAACAGGCACATCAATTGCCTTGGCACGGAATGCTTTCCCTCTATGCATAGCTACTTCTCTGAAGTTACATCATTTTAGGAGTTTCTCTATTAGCCAAGCCCCCATCTCTCTCTCTGTCTCTGTCTCTCTCTCTCTCTCTCTCTCTCTCTCTCTCTTTCTCACACACACACACATTAAACATTTTTTAAAATCTCATCACAAAAGAACAAGCGAATTTTGCCTGTCTGTACCAATTTATCCAAAAAAGGAACTAGGGCACAAAGGAGCTCTGTGAAAACCCATTTAAATCATGGGCAGATCCTTGTTTTCAATGGCGGGCCCCATTTATGGAGATCTCATTGAAAATCACAGCAGAGAGAAGGAAGAAGGAGCAAGCAGATGAAGGATGCCCTGAGCAATCACTTTGTATTGTGTAGACCGAGGCCATGATTAGAACCTTAGGTATATACTCATCCAGCCACTTTATCGGCAATAGACTCCAAGAATCAGAACAGCCTATGCAGGTGGTCCTGAGGTCAAGAAAATGGTCCTAGGAAAGCTGTTATCACCACTGAAGGGCAGAAGTCCTCCCTGCTTGGTGGCCAGAGAGAAAGGAATTTGGCTCAAAATAAAGGTGAATCCCACTTCCCACAAAGCCGATATAAACCACTAACCTGAGACTCATAGAAAAGCTGAATTCTTAAGAATAAAGTAGAACCAGATGGTCTCAGAAAGAGTAACTCAGCATTTGTATATCACACAGAGACTTAAAGATGGCAGATATTTCTCAATTATACCTTTCCCGAAACAGTGCTAATTTTCACTGTACAAAGGACAGAGATTATTATTCCCTACGAATGCAATGGAACCCATTAATCATGGAAGTGAGGCAGCAGAAAAATTTTAGAGCTTGTGAGCAAGCCACTTGCATCTTCAGAGCCTTGAATTTTTCATTAATATATCTTTACTAGGTTCCTGGGAACACGAAGAATGAGGTATATACCTTTATCCGCATGTATGTGTGTAGGAAGGGAGCTAGTACTCACAGCTTTCCTGCAGCAACATCTTAAGTGGCTGAGTATCCTTCATGTCCCCTGCATGGGGGGAGACTTGGGTACATAGCTACTCTTTATGTAAACTTTTGTTTACAATTTGTTGAAAATAACAAGATCATAGCTATCCTAAGGACTCCTCCAAGGCCAGCCTCCCTCACCACAGGAGGCTTATTTAGGCACAGCCACTGAGATTTACAAAGTACTAAAGGAACCCCCAGTCAGTCTTAGAACCTTGTGTGCCCAACTGCTACCCTATAAGTAAACCATCAAAGCCAGCAGGAGGTGTGTGTGTTTGCGGTGGGTAGGTTCTGCTTGCAGATGGCTAGTCTCTTAGATTACTCAAGTCTGAAGGAAATATGTTTCTATTGCAAGAATCTGAAAATCTTTCAATCCTGCAGTTAACAGATGATTAAAGAACATTGAATTTCAAGAGTCTTGCTCTGCTATAGCGCTGGGGGAAGAGCCAGGAGACCAACACATGTGTGACAATGTCAAAGTGTAATTATGACTATGTAGGAGAAACGGGGTGGAATTACACTCAAACAGTTGATGTTCCCCCTTCTAACAGTTTCATTTTGTTAATAATCCAACTTACAGAGAGCTAGAAGTCCGTAGTGCATCCGTTTTTCATTTTGACAGTGACTACAGGGCTGAGAAATATTTCTGTCACATGAAATATTTCTTCAGCTGTGGCCACCTTCCTAACTAGAGCTGGAAAGATCTAAGCAGGGATACATTCTGATCTTTATGGAAACCTTCTCCCAGAGACTCATGTGTCTCAGTCAAGTTTAAGACTCACACATTAAAATTGGGTTACTCTTTGGGGTCCCTTTCTAATATTGTTACACATCACCTGGACCTTGGCTCCCTAAGAATAAACACTGGTCCTGTAAGGAAGAATGTCCCACAGCTGCTTATGGCCTGGAAATAACTGGTAAGCATATTAGGAGAGACTCTATAGTATCTTCTCTACCCAAGATTAGGCCAGCAGTCCCAGCTCTAAATGCTAAAGCAATCTTCAACTCAAAATTGATGGACAACGATATTGGGATCCGGTGCATTCATTGATAGTAGGATGAACACTGGAGAGAACTGGATTCCACGTGACGTAGGTATCACTCTGCATGACAGTGTCCATTACCCACAGATTTCAGAACTTATGTCTCCATGTTAATTCTGATCCTACTAGATAATGGGGGGGAGGCAACACTTGTAACACTTGAGTCTCTCTCAGCCCTTTGGCTCCATGGCTCAGGCAGCAAGGAAAGTGGCCAACAGCCAGGCTCTTACTCTCCCCAAGAAGCACTGTCCACTTCAAGAGGCATGTATGTGTATGTGTATATATATATATATATATATATATATATATATATATATATATA
>JADRCH010011102.1:0-14390 GCA_019843965.1 Rhynchomys soricoides
ACTGCTCTGCTTCAGCTCTCCCTACCACAGGCTAGCCCTCCCCCCCCCACACACACACATAGTTCTTTGTACCCAGATCCTTAATATCTAAGAGTACTTGAGGTGGAGCCAACTTCCATTGCAAAATGGGATGACATTGTATCCCTTCTTGTAACATCCTGAATTACAAACCCAGAACAAATCAAGATTTCCATTATTTATTTTGCAGAAGGGGATAGTGATTATTCAAAGAAATAAAAAACGTAAAAAATTCAGGCTAATCTAGAACTCTCAGAATCCTAAGTGGATCTTTAGTAATAAGTGCTTCTTATCCTTTTGTTGGTTGATTAAATTTAATTTCCAAATGGACATGCCTGAGGTGTCTTTGCAATTAAAAGATAAAATACATTCAAACCTTTTACAGACCACTAAGAATCTATCATCTACCTATTTATCTGTCTATTTATCTGTCATCTATTTATCTATTTTTCTGTCTATCATCTATTTATCTATCATCTATCTATTCATCTGTCTACTTATCTATAATCGATCTATTAATCTGTCAACCTACTTATCTATGTATCTGTCCATCATCTATCATCTACCTATCTATCTGTCTGTCTGTCTGTCTGTCTATCATGTTTTTGCTTTCGCTCCCTTGCTTAAAGGAGGGGTAAACTTAAAAAAGAAGACTGATCCCACTGTCAGAGCCCATTGGGCTTGGCTCATTGGGACATGAAAGGAACGTGCACAGGTTCATGGAATCCCACATGAACCTCAGCTTGTCAGTTTCTATGGCTCACTCTGTTCCTCTATGTCCATGTGGGCCCAATTTCACTGTTTCTCCTGAAACTTCCTTACACCTGGAATCAAAGGGTTCAGTGTCACTTGCCACAACAGAGACTGCTGTTCCTGGAGCTAAATCACTCCCAAACTTTTCATAGATAATGTGTACTCTCCTCTTTACAGGTTGCCCAGCTTTGCAGAGACCATAGAAAGAGTGATTATAGTAACTTCTTTAGAAAGTACTAGGTTAGGTAACTCTTTAAAGATCCCCACTGCCTCCCCCCAAAAAAGTCTTGGGTCAGAAGGCTACTTAGTCCCTAGTTTCTTTCCATAGCTTCACTTGTCTGTTTTAATAACTTGGAGTCTTTTCTTCAAGTTTATAAGCATAGTCAATTGTTACCATTAAGACCTAAAAGGCATCTTGGGGTATACTTTTCAAGTACAGTAATGTCAACATTGATTTCCTTCATTTAAGAATTGTGTTATTCTAGAATGTAACTTGTGAACTTGTTCAAAGCTCTAGAAGAGCATGGGCTAGATTACACATGCCACCCTGCCCCCATGAGTTCTCAGCTGCCATGCCAACACTGAGATTTTACTAAATCCCACTGTCACTGGCGAGAGTCTCATAGTATCATGAAGGTCACCAACAGTTTAAGAATGTTCCAGATGAACACAGAGAGTGTGGTCTAGACTTCAGTTCATCTTGACTCCCTCTCCTTTCTCCCATAGAGTTGTACCCACAGGTACAACTTTAGCTATTGGGGGAAAAAACATCGGCTCTGCCACGCTGGTTAAAATGTGTTATATTTTAAGAGATGTCTGGGGTTTTCTACATCAATAAAGGTTAAGTCAAGTCTCATCTAAAAGTTTGATCTTGAGCAGACATGTTCATGGGGAAGCCTGTGTTCAGACGTTAGAGTGACAGATAACATCCTAGACGTTATCTCTAGGATGGTGGGGTTCTCTGCCCTGGCTGCAGCACAGTGTGTTCTCTCCCTTTTGGAGAGTTATGTTCCAAGTTTCCGCTGCATGTAGGAAAAGCTGAGGTCGTTTCTTCTTACATTCCGTACAGCACTTTGAACTGGCGTTAGTGGAGATGCTTAGAGTACTCGATGAGATGTGGCTGAGCTGAGAGAGAAAAGACAGATGCCTGTCGTGGGCTTCAATTTATTGTGCCCAAGAGCAGGGACTTTTAGAGCTGTTATCAGGGTACCAGCAGATCTGGATACGAGGCAAGCTGAGAGGTCACAGCCCTTAGGACATACAAGCCAACAAGAATCATGTTGACATTACAGAATGTGCTCGATGGAGATGGCTCCTTTCATCTTTGTTTTCGTCTCCATGTTTCAAGTCAGTTCCTATGACTCGTTTTGAACTAACATGTATACTATTATAAATTGGCCTTGGCCTCTTATTCAACCCTTGAGATACCATTTTCTTGACACCTGCCTAGCCAATAATGCTATCTCTCTCAAACCATAGTTCGGTATCCTGCAATGTACATGTACAAACCTTTACCTAAGTCAAATAATATGTGTTTTCTGCCTCTGCAATTAGTGGAAATTGGAAGATGCTCTGACAGTAAGTGTGGATGTTCGGTAGACTAGTTGGTGTGGTAGTTTCTCCTAGAAGAGTAGCCTCGGAGTCCTAGAAATGCCCCTTCTCCCTGTAGTTGCTATGATTTGTGGTAGTGCTTTGACTGTATGGCTTCCTTAGTTTTCTCTTGACTGCTTGGCAAGTCCTGCTGTTTTATTAACCAAATTTAGAAAGTTGGAGAGTTTGAATTCCACAAAACTAATTGCCTAATAAGTTCTTAAGTAAAATAAGGGCATGCACCTCAGGACTATTAAAGTGTGAAAATGCGATGCAAGGTTATTAACAGTGTGCCCTAAGCCACAATTGTTGACTTTCGCTTGTCTGGTATGCTCCTGATGTAACAGCAGTGAAGACAGAATTGCCTGATAATATTAGCAAGCTGAAAAATCTAGTGGTCCCTCTGCACAACCACCTTAACACCACCCCTGCAAAAATTATTTATTAATGATCATGCAGCGAGCCACCTTGAAACCATGCTACCTTGGCTGCACGTCACTGACAAACGATTTAGCAATAAGTCTTTGGGTTCAGATCTGTCACTTCTAGATGTTTGCAGACAGTGTTGAACAGGGGCCATATTGATGATTCCTTTGCAGACAGCACGGACAGACCCAGGAGAATCAAGCTGACAGAGCAGTTGAGGAGCTTGGATGGGCCTTTGAAGTAGCGGCTATTGGAAACACTGTAGCTTCTCCTGCTTGGCCGTTAGGGCAGGAAAGGCAGGCTGCTTGAAGTTTCTATTTCAGAATGTTTCTAAGGATAACCACATAGTCACAACAATATTTGGTGTGCATACTTTTCTACTGAGCCTGACATCTGCTAGCCCTAAGACAATCCCTGCACTTTGAAACAAGGTTTTAGATTTCCTGAGGCCATCACAACCCCAGAAGTTACCCTCTTATCCCCTCGCCCTTTTCAGAGCACCGTGGACAAACTCATTAAGAAGACGAACCTGGCCCTTGTGGTGGGGACCAACAGCTGGAGAGAGCAGTTCATTGAAGCCATCACCGTCAGTGCGGGTGAGTGCCTTGTTCTGTACTCTGTGAGGTGGAATGGGCCAGTCTCGGGCTAAGTTTGCTTGTTTTGCCACCAGCAAAGAATCATGTGTGGCAAAATTAAGAGAAATCAACTTATTCGTTGCCTGTGTTCATTTACCATTCTCTTGGGGGTTGTGGGTAGATACGACGAATTTAAACCATTTGTGTCTTAATTCACTGTTTAACCAATCATGGGGTTTTGTCTGAATCCCTGAGGGCAGCACACATTGGCCAAGTAAAGGTCAAAAAGAAGCCAAGCATGGGAAGAAAAGGAAGGCATTCCAGTGTTTACATCAGCCCTGTACATCATTTTACATGCCCTTCCAAGACACCGGATATCTTAAGCATTCACATTGACTCTGAGGTGCACACCAGAGCACGCTGTGACTTTTTTCCTGCAGAAGGAAAATGCAAAGTTTCCTGAGGACACAAAATAAAGAAAGTGTGCCCTCCCTGTGCTGTCAAGCCTTGTCCACTCTCAGTGTGTGTAGGGACAGAGTGAATCACTGACATTCGAAGGACGCAACACTGCTTTACAGTTTTGTCTCCTTTTGTCAAGTCTTTGACTACGCTTACAGAACTCTTGCTCCCAAATCCCCACAGGCTTATCTCACTACAGCCAGTCAACAAAGCTAGGGCTTTGTGGGCAGTGAGTGATTCCCAAGCTATAAAATACGGCAACAGCACCACTAGTAGTCAGGCCACATCGCTTGTGTTGCAGCCTCCTCCTCCCTCCAATCTGCCACAGAACGCATGGACGGATCTCCCAAATGCTTTGGGCACAGAGAGTGGTTGAAAAAGAAAAGACGCAGCTGTTTATTATTAGTGCTGGATGCCACCATGCTGTGGTTCCTTGCAGTCAAGTGTGCAATGGGAACTTATGAGCAGTAAACAGTCAATGCTTGCTTAGGAAGGTGGATTTAAAA
This sequence comes from Rhynchomys soricoides, assembly GCA_019843965.1. NCBI lineage: Eukaryota > Metazoa > Chordata > Mammalia > Rodentia > Muridae > Rhynchomys > Rhynchomys soricoides. The sequence goes on from JADRCH010011102.1 coordinate 4,328, forward strand.
TTTACATGTCAGCTGTAGTACATGCAGAGGGAAGGATGCTCCTGTTTCAGATGCCAAACTTAGACATATAGAAAAACATAGGCCACCAAGGGGTGTTTCCCTCTGCACAGAAAACCCGAGCTGATAAGAACACTGACGAAACTCACATAGGAAGTATTAGAACTAACCAAATTGGTATGGAGCTTTGCCCCGTTCAGACTGCAACATGAAAGATAATAGAGCACTGCACTAAGGCCTTTCCAACAGATTCCAGGTCTTCTTTGTTTGCTTAGGAATGGATAAGCATTTGTCGTAAAGGCTGTGCACGGCTTACTGTTCCTTTATCTGTCTGTGGCCACCATTGCTCTTGTGGGAAAAAATGGTACAGACAGCTCCTGCACAAATTCTAGTACAGATGCTTAATTTTCTAGTATAGGAGAGAGCAAGTACAACCCACAGTTCACATGTGAGTGATGGCAAGCTTTAGGCAGAGAACACTGAGGCTGTGGGAGGGAATATGTTGATGACCAGCATGGTTCCATCAGCAGTCCATTTGAGAGCAGGTTTGCTTTCTCAGCAACAGAGCCCTTTCATATCGGTCGATGCTTCTCTCATTCGAAGAGCTCGAACTGGGATTGTAGACACGGAAGAAATCCTTTAAGATCCCCATGCAGCACGTTCAGTTGTTGCCTATAGCACAGATATAGAGGAACCTGGTCGTTTCAGAGAAACAGCTTGGCTCTGGAAGATAGTCTGATTGATTGTGTGTAGGACTGTGTGAGAGAGAGTGCAAATGTGCAAGTGTCTCTGTGTGTGTGTTCTTGTGCATGTGGAAATGTGTACACATGCACATGCACAACTGAAGGCCAAAGGTCCATGTCTAATGTCTTTCTGAAGCACCCTCCGCCTTATTTTTGGAAACAGGGTCTATCACTGAGCCTGAAGCTCACTAAGTCATCTGGACTGTCTGCTTAGCAAACCCCAGGCTTGCTTCTGTGCACACCACCATTCCCAGATGTTTATGTGGATGCTGTGTATTGAACCCAGATAATCACACCTGCATTTTTATACCTGATCCATCTCCTCAGCCTTTATCTGGAGCTGCAATCTGCTGAAAAGGACTCTATGTTCTATGTCCTAAGAGACAAAGGAATTCAAGTGTAAGAAAAGTTTCTCCTTGCCTGCTTCCTGGACAGGCTAGCCCTGTCACTTCTCCTGGTACTATGCTGGCATCATTTCATAGCCGGTCTTGACCCCAGCCCTCTTTTTGTCATTCTAAAGATTGCACGCAGGGCCTTACCTATGTTAGGTAAGCTCTTTACCAGTGAGTTATGTCCTTGTCTTGTTTGTTTTCATTTTGAGGCAGTGTCTCAGTAATTTGTCCACACTAGCGTTGAATTCACTCTGTAATCTGAAGCCTCGTTTCCTTCCAAGTACATGGCAGATGTCAGAGAGCATACCCAACTCCAAACCCTTTGAAAAATAGTTAATGATGCCTAAAGCCTCTCAAGTATTATTGGTTTACATGTGAATATGTGCACATGTGTATTAATTGTGTGTGTGTGTGTGTGTGTGTGTGTGTGTGTGTGTGTGTGTGCAAGTGTGTTTCTAAATTACTGCTTGGAGATAGACAATGCTTAGAAACTTGCCGTTTCCTGGGTTAATTGACCTTACTTACAATTTTGAGATCCAGAATATCTGAAAAATAAACACACAGTTTATGGGCACTAAATTACATTAAATAACATGAAAGAGTTTTCAAAGTGCAATGTTTCAGATTATGACTGAGTTTAAGTGCCTGAGGAATGTTAATATTCTCAGGTTGTTAAACAGACAATCCAATTTGTAAAGCAGCATTTATTGAAGGCAGACTTTCATTGGATTTTTTTAAGATTTCATGGCTAAACAGTTGAGAATCAGAAAGATTTTCCTTATTAAAAATATTAAATTGTCTTTGAAGGGTTCTGCTGAGACTGTTTTTCCCAAGCAATTTTCTGTGCAAAATTGAATCTATGTGTCTTACTAAACAAAAGTAATAATTGTGTAAATGGGATTTGGCTTTTCTCTCTTTTTTATTAACTATATCAAAACTCGATCTAAAGAAACTAGCAGGTAATGCTGTTTCCCCACTTTGCCTGGGCTGCATAGCTCAGTATCTGGGCTTTCTATGGCTATAATGTTTCTGCTCACCAAGTTCTGACAGCTGAATATTTGAAGAACTGATGGATTTAAGAGACTTCAGAGATTAGGAAGGGATTAAACAGTCATGTTCCAACAATTCTCCTTCTGTGGCTTCCTGGATCGAATACCAGAATCAGTTGTGTGTGGCAGTTAAACAGCTGTCAAAACATTTCAAGGCAAGCCCAGTGCCACCGGGTGCCTTTAAGATGTGCCTACACATGCACTACTCAAGCAGCTAGCACTTGCTACCTATCCAATTTGAGCTCCCCCCACCCCCCAGTTCTTCCTCATTCCTGTGTCTCCCCCAGAGGAGCACTTGGAGGTGTACCTTAAGAACCAAGAGTCACTCAAATATCGGGGAAGCAGCAAAAACAGTGTGCAGGGCAAACCTAAACTGGGCAATGACCATCAGGATGAGCATGACATTTACACAGCCTTCGTGCTGTTATTCATCATGCCATCCTCTCTCTAAGAAAGGGGGAGATGTCAGTGAGGCCAGCATGGCAGATAGATGGGGTTGGTGACTCTGCCCTGGGTGACTCGGCAGATCTTTAGACACAACCTATGTCGGTTCCCTTGTGTGGTAACTGGGAAGAAGTAGCTCATAAACTCACCATAGTATTAGTTAAAACAATGCACATTTCCATGGACGAGCTATAAATTTGGGTACCAAAACTGATTATCCGAGAAGTGACCAATATATATTGAAGATTCTAAAATAAAAGATAGCAAACATTATACATATTTAGGTAGTTCAACCTAATGCTACACTGCTAGGTGGCTGAAAAAAATATTAGTTGAACGTTTGGTTCCGTGGGGGTCCTGAACTTATGACATTTTATATATAAGAATACTGAGGTTCAGAAAAATATTGTAACTCATTCAAGAAGTGAACTCGGAAGGGGCAATGCTGAAGTACAGGTCAGCTAAGGAGTATCTCCCTTGTGAAGTATAAACTTACTGGCAGTGCCTGAAGCCTGAGTGCATATGCACATGCATACAGAACACGCAAAAAATACACACACATGCACACAGAAACACACAAAATGTGTCTAAACCTGGATGTGCAGACAATAAGTACATACTCTCAAACACACATAAATAAACAAAACACCTACATACCAGTACACACAAGGATATGCATCCATACACTGACACACAGACAGACACATAGAGATGCAGATACACAGACATGAAGGAATACACTGACACAGAGTTGTGGGCACACACTGACAGAGACTTGCAGGCACACACTGACAAAGAGATGCAGGCATACACAGACACAGACATGCAGGCACCCAGAGACACAAAGTTCTAGGCACACACAGACACAGACAGACATGAAGACACACACAGACACAGAGTTATAAGCACACACAGACACAGACATGCAGGCACACACAGACACAGAGTTGCATAACACCTGCATCCAGTGATGCAGTGGTATCGGACCCACAGCTTGAACCATAAAGTATTTTTCACAATACATGTTGTCCCCTTAAAATCTAGTTCACAGTTCTCAAAGGAATAAAAAAAGCATTTACTTTCCTACCCATATCCATGGGTGTCTGCTGTCTGATAATTTCTGACTTTTTAAAAGTACAACACATAGCTTTTGTTTCGCTCAATAACTTTTAAAAAAAAATAGAGTTTTCTGAAAAGATAGACATACACAGAGACATATACACATGGGTGCACACACATGCACACACACATACATGGGGAGACACAGACAGACAGACAGAGACAGAGAAAGAGAAAGACAGGTAAAGGAGGGAGAGAGGAGGAAGAGGAGAGAGAGAGAGAGAGAGAGAGAGAGAGAGAGAGAGAGAGAGAGAGAACAAAAAACCCCAAAAGACCTTCTTGTTGTCTTGTTTAATCTCTTGGCATAATGTTGAGCAAGCATATGATTATTCTGACTTTGAGGAGTAAGAAGGCAAGACTAGGCTATCACTAAGGCACCATCCCATATTGAGACCTGGGAACTCATTTCAGTGACCATCCCATTCCTACAGTATCCCTGGTGGCCTTGTGATTTGTGCCCCATCTGATTTCAGGCAATGGCAAAACACATCCTGCCTACCCACCTGACTTGCCCAGATTGCATGTTCAAAGAGTAGTGACATGCACTCCACGTCTGTCTTCCCAACAGGGGAAGGATGAGGGATAGTCCTGGGTTAGCCTCAGAGGAAAACAATGGAGATGATAAAGATGTGATGTGCTCTTTACCCCATTCCCTAACTGGCATTCTCTAAAGTCAGTGGAAGCTTCATTGTATAAGAGAAAGCAACCAATATGAGGCCAGTTTGGCTAAAGTAGCGGTTGTGGCCACCCTGAATACAGGTCCCACTTCAGAAGATAGCCAACTGCACCCAGAGACTGGCACAGTGGCCTGCTGCTGTTTTCAGTACTTAGCAATGCTGATGAATTTGAGAGTTATCAGTGAATGTGAGGTATTTAATTTCTAAAGCTATGAACTCAGTGGTTCCCCCAGATACGAATTAACTTAAATAATTGTCAGCCTGTAGATCAGTACACTCCAAAAGTCCTAAATGAAACCTCAAATGAGTTTCAAGGGATTTTCAGGCAGTTTGGTCTAAGCAGAGCTCTTTCCAGCATTCTGTTATCCAAAAGTACCATGAGGAGGTTTTCATTACACCCTGCTGGAGCTGGGTCACCTTCAAATCCTACCTATAGAGTTAAAAACGGTCCTGGTTGTTCAGGTTTGACACAGCTTCAGTAGGACAGTATGACAGCTAGAAAGGGGGAGACATCATTTTTATTTATTTCTCACACACTGAAGGTTCTTATGTGGAGATTCACATCAAAGAAACTAGTTTCATGGGTGGGTATGTTTGTTTGTCCAGAATAGAGTCTACCAAACGCAGCAAATTAAAGGGTGGCCTACTCTACTTAAATATCATTCTCACTTATATGACCATCAATCTCAAGTTCAAGGACTTTATATATATATATATTGTCCCTACTTGTCACAGCTGCACGCTGAGCAGTACAACTAAGCATCTGTGGCTCAGAGGGTTTCTTAGATTTACACCATCACATACTGGAAAGGCATCATTGCCTTATGAAACTTCATCTTTATAAGTTTATACCAGCAAGCTCTGAGCTTGGCCCTGTGTGCCTCTGTTAGTCATGTCTTAATTGGTTGCAGGTCAGATCTCTACGCGTGTTCCTCATGCCTAGAATTACCCACAGGCTTGACCAGCCTTCTATTGGTAGAGTAGCAATGACTTGCCAGGCAGAGTGGCAGAGCTGCTGCCATCCAGTGTAGCTCTCCTCTCTTCTCCCAGTACATAGCTGAAACATCTAAATCATTTAATTTTTTAATTTTTTGCTTGAAATCCTGAGCTGCTTTGACCACTTGAGGTAAAATAGTCAAAGAACCCCAAGACCTCATTGTGTTGCTTCGGTTAAGTCCTTTGGCCCTCCTGGCCTGCGAATGGAAGGGGTTGGAACACAGAGCTTTATGAGTTGTCTTGGAGACATGAAAACACTAAAGGAAGAACATAAGAATACTGAAGGAACCCCCCTCCCTCCCAAATGGTCCTTCATCTTGCACAGTCAACTTGCATAGTTCTGTTATCTGAAATTGAGTGTCTAAGTTTAATAGAGAAGGAATATTGACCTTGGAGTAGGCAGAAAGATGAAGTATGTACTTGGTTTTTAGTTAAAGGTCACCATAGGTATCTGGTGTATGGTTTAAACTAAGCATTTGATAGTATCTTTTCTACGAGATATAGATAGGTAGATAGATAGATAGATAGATAGATAGAGATATTCTTACACATATGCTGTGCTTTAAAAACACTGAGACATCTATAATCCTTTACTTTTACAAAATCCATTTACATGTGGCAGAGGTACATACGTATGCACTTGTTGATGGAGAATATGTGTGTGCAATTTGAATATGCAAATAATTCATATTTAAAATGGCATTGCCTGTCTATGTTTGCATAGTATTGTTCTTGCTATTTAGCTGTTAGTTATAAACCTGCCTGGGGAAGACTAAAAGTTGGAAGTGAGTGAGAAAATCTGACCAAGAGCAATTTTCAGAAACTCTTCGTAGGAGACAAGTCTAGGCTGTATCAAGAGGGGGGGGACTAGGATATCTGCCAACTTAAAAATGCCAGTGGTAGCAGGCAAAAACCCAGTAGGTTCCCCTCACCATATCTGAACAAGGCAGGCCGGCTAGCCACAATGGGTGCAAGTACAGAAGGCAGGGGGCAGATCAATTATTTTCTGCCCCCTGGATATGTGTTAACTGACTTTTTTCAGAAAAGAATACTGGCTTATTGGGCTGCTCTTCTCTTAAATTGCCTTTTGCAAAAAATCTTGAGGAAAACACTGTACAGAAGTACTCAGCATGAGTCAGCGCTCTCCTTCATAAGCCTGAAGTCCGGGCTCTAATGCAGCTTTTGTCTGGAGAGGCAACATCTCAGCTCTGCCAACAATGCTTCATCTCTGGATCCAGTCATTCTTTTGTTGGCATTGACTGCTGCGCTATGAAGACAGATTTAGCCGTTGCTTACCCACGTTAGTGCTCCAGACTTGGGCACGTTCCATCCCCAGGTGGGAGCCTTTGTCTACTGTTTCAATGGGGGAAATATTTCAGTGTCTTCCTAAGAACTGGAAAACAGAATAAGCACAAAGCCCTTGTGCATGCACACTTGTGCGTGCACGCACACACACACACACACACACACACACACACACCCTTTAAGCAGCAACAAGCCATGCACAGCCTCCTATCACAATAATTTTTGCTGAACTTTATTATCCCTAATCCTGAAATGAAAAGCCACTTGCCTGAATTAACTTTGACATACACACTCTCCACTTAGATCATATTTCCTTCCTTGTCTTTGGTCATTTCTGGCTGAATGTTGTATCTTTTTTCTTATTATAGCATCTCAGATCCAAAGCCTGGCAAAACACTGGACAGGAGTCTATTAATCTAGTCCGGCTTTCCACTTTTTAAATAAAGAGTGACCAGTAAGGGAGAGAGTCTCCTGTAAGGCAGCACAGCACAGAGACAGCTTTAGAACTCAGGGTTCTTGCTACCACCACACAGCAGGGTTCTCCTTTTCCTACTGGAACTGTGGGATGCTGCCTTCATCAATCCGACAGACGTTCTAAGTGCCGCTTATCAACCTATTGGATTCTCAGTGATGGGATACTTCAAGACTAGGTAGCAAAAGCCAGAACTTTCCAGAACCCAGAGTGTTAGCAGCTTGGAGGTGGGGTGAAAAGGCCTTGCCTGGGTGAATAGTTTTTCCCTTTTCATACTGCTTCACAACAGCCCTGTGCCATGCTACTAAGAAACATGGGGACAGATGCTGGATTCTTACCCCAAGCAAAGGGTTCTGATTCTGAAGTTACCAGTCCTCTCTCTACCATGTACAGCTTGGCCTCCCAGAGACTCATGGCTGTAAGCCACTTCGGGCTCACTGTGCACACTATGAACAGGCACATCAATTGCCTTGGCACGGAATGCTTTCCCTCTATGCATAGCTACTTCTCTGAAGTTACATCATTTTAGGAGTTTCTCTATTAGCCAAGCCCCCATCTCTCTCTCTGTCTCTGTCTCTCTCTCTCTCTCTCTCTCTCTCTCTCTCTCTTTCTCACACACACACACATTAAACATTTTTTAAAATCTCATCACAAAAGAACAAGCGAATTTTGCCTGTCTGTACCAATTTATCCAAAAAAGGAACTAGGGCACAAAGGAGCTCTGTGAAAACCCATTTAAATCATGGGCAGATCCTTGTTTTCAATGGCGGGCCCCATTTATGGAGATCTCATTGAAAATCACAGCAGAGAGAAGGAAGAAGGAGCAAGCAGATGAAGGATGCCCTGAGCAATCACTTTGTATTGTGTAGACCGAGGCCATGATTAGAACCTTAGGTATATACTCATCCAGCCACTTTATCGGCAATAGACTCCAAGAATCAGAACAGCCTATGCAGGTGGTCCTGAGGTCAAGAAAATGGTCCTAGGAAAGCTGTTATCACCACTGAAGGGCAGAAGTCCTCCCTGCTTGGTGGCCAGAGAGAAAGGAATTTGGCTCAAAATAAAGGTGAATCCCACTTCCCACAAAGCCGATATAAACCACTAACCTGAGACTCATAGAAAAGCTGAATTCTTAAGAATAAAGTAGAACCAGATGGTCTCAGAAAGAGTAACTCAGCATTTGTATATCACACAGAGACTTAAAGATGGCAGATATTTCTCAATTATACCTTTCCCGAAACAGTGCTAATTTTCACTGTACAAAGGACAGAGATTATTATTCCCTACGAATGCAATGGAACCCATTAATCATGGAAGTGAGGCAGCAGAAAAATTTTAGAGCTTGTGAGCAAGCCACTTGCATCTTCAGAGCCTTGAATTTTTCATTAATATATCTTTACTAGGTTCCTGGGAACACGAAGAATGAGGTATATACCTTTATCCGCATGTATGTGTGTAGGAAGGGAGCTAGTACTCACAGCTTTCCTGCAGCAACATCTTAAGTGGCTGAGTATCCTTCATGTCCCCTGCATGGGGGGAGACTTGGGTACATAGCTACTCTTTATGTAAACTTTTGTTTACAATTTGTTGAAAATAACAAGATCATAGCTATCCTAAGGACTCCTCCAAGGCCAGCCTCCCTCACCACAGGAGGCTTATTTAGGCACAGCCACTGAGATTTACAAAGTACTAAAGGAACCCCCAGTCAGTCTTAGAACCTTGTGTGCCCAACTGCTACCCTATAAGTAAACCATCAAAGCCAGCAGGAGGTGTGTGTGTTTGCGGTGGGTAGGTTCTGCTTGCAGATGGCTAGTCTCTTAGATTACTCAAGTCTGAAGGAAATATGTTTCTATTGCAAGAATCTGAAAATCTTTCAATCCTGCAGTTAACAGATGATTAAAGAACATTGAATTTCAAGAGTCTTGCTCTGCTATAGCGCTGGGGGAAGAGCCAGGAGACCAACACATGTGTGACAATGTCAAAGTGTAATTATGACTATGTAGGAGAAACGGGGTGGAATTACACTCAAACAGTTGATGTTCCCCCTTCTAACAGTTTCATTTTGTTAATAATCCAACTTACAGAGAGCTAGAAGTCCGTAGTGCATCCGTTTTTCATTTTGACAGTGACTACAGGGCTGAGAAATATTTCTGTCACATGAAATATTTCTTCAGCTGTGGCCACCTTCCTAACTAGAGCTGGAAAGATCTAAGCAGGGATACATTCTGATCTTTATGGAAACCTTCTCCCAGAGACTCATGTGTCTCAGTCAAGTTTAAGACTCACACATTAAAATTGGGTTACTCTTTGGGGTCCCTTTCTAATATTGTTACACATCACCTGGACCTTGGCTCCCTAAGAATAAACACTGGTCCTGTAAGGAAGAATGTCCCACAGCTGCTTATGGCCTGGAAATAACTGGTAAGCATATTAGGAGAGACTCTATAGTATCTTCTCTACCCAAGATTAGGCCAGCAGTCCCAGCTCTAAATGCTAAAGCAATCTTCAACTCAAAATTGATGGACAACGATATTGGGATCCGGTGCATTCATTGATAGTAGGATGAACACTGGAGAGAACTGGATTCCACGTGACGTAGGTATCACTCTGCATGACAGTGTCCATTACCCACAGATTTCAGAACTTATGTCTCCATGTTAATTCTGATCCTACTAGATAATGGGGGGGAGGCAACACTTGTAACACTTGAGTCTCTCTCAGCCCTTTGGCTCCATGGCTCAGGCAGCAAGGAAAGTGGCCAACAGCCAGGCTCTTACTCTCCCCAAGAAGCACTGTCCACTTCAAGAGGCATGTATGTGTATGTGTATATATATATATATATATATATATATATATATATATATATATA
>JADRCH010011103.1:0-10160 GCA_019843965.1 Rhynchomys soricoides
TGCTGCTGCTGTTGTTGTTGCTGCTGCTGTTGTTGCTGCTGCTGCTGCTGCTGCTGTTGTTGCTGCTGCTGTTGCTTCTGTTGTTCTTGTTGTTGTTGCTGCTGTTGCTGCTGCTGCTGCTGTTGTTGCTGCTGCCGCTACTGTAGTTCTTTCTCTCTGAAGAAGAGAAGAGGTTTGTTAGCTGATTGGCTGATGGCTATGTTTTCTTTTGCCTTTTCCATCTCAAGATTCTGTCTAAATCTTTGCAAGAAAGGGAAAATCAAAATAAAACAGGATGGGAGCACTTAGCCTATTTCTGTATGTTACGTTGTAGGAGAGAAGCATCTGAAATAGTGGAGCAGAGTGCTTACTGCATTCCTGTAAAGGACTCAGATAATCAGACACCAACCCAGGATAGCAGTAGTCTGCATTGTCCAAGCCTCTTATGCCAGTGCACTTTCCATCCTTCAGTTTCCCGAGTCCCAGAATATACGGTTAGATACAGGACAGTATGTTTGGTCTTGAACTGGAAGGCTGACCTTTCTCCATTAGAAATGGGAGTAAAAATGGGACACTTTACAAAGCAGAGATTCCAAAATGGTCAAAACTATGATGCCTGTCCTGTTTATTTCCCTGTGCGTACGGTCCCCAAAGACATAAAGAATAGCATACATCTGACTCAGTAAATAATAATTATATCTTGGATTGATAGAATTCAAATATTACTAATTATGTGCCAATATTTTTAGATTTGTAGAAGACACACATGGTATCTACTAGGCAATGGAAGAATTAAATCACGATCTAACTGATGCTACACATACTTGCTCCAATAAAGCATCATGTAAGAATTTGTTTCCTTCAGGAAGGTAGATCAAATAACAGCCTAACTACTTACCTACTGAGTAATGATTATTGTTAAAAAAAAAAATTAAATTCCCTAAGTTTGAGATTCTTCCTGTGCAGAATAAGAATAATGATTCCTTCCTTACAGGGTTACTATAAAGTTCTTACAAAGTCAGTATGAAAGTTGAACTTTTTATTTGGGGCTTATTTTGTTTTGGTTTTGTTTGTTTGTTGTTTGTGGATTTCTTGTCTGTTTGTTTTGCTCTGTATCTGTCCCCTGCTAGGTATCTCCTCATGTTTCTTCTCCCTGCTCCTTCCTTTCTTTAAAAATAAATTAGCTCAGGAAAATGGTAGTGATGATGGTTTGCTTGAGCAGAGCAAAGATCCAATGACATCAGGCTACTGGGGCTGGGTTAATTTATTACCTTATGGCCAAGAAGCAACAATACTGTCTATGAAGCACATCTGTCTATGAAGAGGCCCACACTGTTACAAAGGACCAAGATCTTTCAGTCTCTTTCAGTCTTCAAAGCAGCAACTCTGATGCAGCAGTTACCAAGCTCATTTGTAAGATGCATATATGAGGCTTGGGAAATCTAAGTGTCCTCCCAAAGCAAGTGACAAAACAGAAATTGGCTTTTAGTGTTTCTGAGTCACGTGTGTGGTACAGCCCAGTGGTTTCTTTTTCAGGTTCTCAGAGCACTCCCTGAGGCCCATGTCTATGAGGACACATCAACTAACACCTATTTACTTTAGAGGATAAGTTATCCGCTGGTGCCAAGCCTCACGCTCCCATCCATGGTCCATTGAGCTGGTACCTTGTTCTGTGCTCCATGGAGGTGACAGCATCTTGTGATTACCTCAATAGTTGAAGTGAGGCTGTTTCCACTACCTGCACTTTTAATGACTTAGCTATTTTTATCTATTTTATGGTTATATTTATAGAGGTCATCATGTATCAAGGAAGCCATTTATAAGGCTCCAGGAGGGATTATTGGGACCCAGATTGTTTATCTTTCCATTAGTATAATCTATAAAGCTGAAAAGAAGGATTCTGAGATAAGAGAGATTTAACTGGGAGCCTATAAAAGCAAGCCCACCAACTTGTCTATCTCTACGCTCGAGCAGAAGAGGGAAGTAAAGGGAGCTTGTAGCCCCAAGCATTCCTCTACTGGCAGGCTATGGGACCAGCTGATTTCTGTCTGCTCTGCTATGGCATAAAAATTGTTTCTGAGGTACGAGGGGCTCATGTTTCATTGCTCCTTTCAAGAAACAGACTCTTAAGGATAGTGTAGCTGGTGATGGATGCTCAGAATACACTCTTGTCCTTCCCTGGGATACGATAATTGAGCAGCATGCATGGCGGTCAGTGGTCATTTTTAATAGATATATGACTTGTCAGCTAATCATTAAAATTTATAAAGTGCAGTGAGATCCCAGGGAAAAAGAATGGACACGTACTTCAACTTTAAAATGCTATGAGATATATGTGGGCTTCCCATTTCAGACTTAAGCATGAGAACATTTAAGATTGCCTATAATGCTGAAAGGCTATGAGATATTCTCTCTCTCTCTCTCTCTCTCTCTCTCTCTCTCTCTCTCTCTCCCTCCCTCCCTCCACCTTCCCTTCTCTGTCTGTCTGTCTCTCACCCTCCCTCCCTCTCTCTCCTCTCCCCCCTCTCTCACTTTATGTTTTGGGTTTTATGGTTTTGATTTTGTTTTTGAGACAAGGTCTTGCTGGGCCTCAAATTCACAGAAGTCTACCTGCCTCTGTTTCCAAGGGATTAAAAGAATAGACCACAATGCCCTGTGTTTTGTATTATTTTGTTTTAAAAATTCTAGATTATAACCTTAGGACACAGTTTATAATCTAAGCAGTGAAATGATGCAGGGAAAGCACAGCTGCACACCTAAGAAGAATGATAGAATGATGAGCTACATGATCCTCATTAACTTGAAGAATCCTTAGATGCCTGGTACAAATGTTCTCATTATTGCCATCCATAGCCTTCTCGGGAAAGATGTTATTTATTCTATCTTGAAGATAAATATAATATCTACTCCTGATTTATATGTGTCACTTCTTTCGAGAAGTTCATTCTTTGCTTTCTGGTTCATCTTGAAATTTTGAGGTTTAATCATTCCCAAATTAAATAATTTTGCAGAGGCAGAATGTGTCTCCATGGATGGCAGAATATCAGTGCACCCAACATTTTAATCATATATCTTGAAAATTACAAAGTACCCATAAATAGAGAAGCTAAGAAAATGATCTGATATAAAATGAATATAACCAGAAACCCCAGTGCTTTTGCTGAGCATATAGGTACATGTGCTCCACAGTTCTTTGAATGCAAGCAGGAAGGACAGCAATCAAGCTATGGAGTCAAACACAAAATTAACATGGTCCTCATCTCCCACTCTCCTTAAAATTAGCTATGTAATGAACATGGAAATATCCTAACGCATGGACAGTGCTATTTTGTTTTTAAAAATTGTGACCCATAGTTGTGACTACAATGTGACATGTTGATACATGTACCCCACATTTAAGGAGTGACATGGGAGGATTCCAAGGAGCTGTATTGGTTGATCAAATCTACCATAATAAACTGGCAACAATTTGATGCTTAAACAGAAGAAATTAATTCTCTGGGTCAAGCTGGGAGTAGATTTGGTTTCTCCCAAGAAACTCCTTCACTTGCACATACATATGTATTTGGAATAAGGTCTCAGTATATAGTCCAACTGACCTCAAACTCTAGCGCCTGTGCCACCATGCCCGGTGCCAATGTCCTTTCTGATGCATAGTCTCACTTTATGTTCCAAGGTTGCTCTCTCTAAGTAAGTTCACACTCTAAGGTTTGGGAGTTAGGGCTTCAAAGCATTGATTTGGACAGGGGAGAATAATGTGGCCCATATCAGATGCCTTTATTCAAAAAGCTGTTTGTGCTTTCAGAACAGAAAACATGCTCTCACTCCAATAGCATGAACCCGGGAGGTCAACAATACTTTTTCACTCACATAATTTTTTCCAATTCACTTGGCTCAAGTTCTTCATCTAAGTAGTCCACAAAGGTGATTCTGTACACACATCAGAGATTTCTCCAAGTAGCTCATTTGGCTGCCTCTCAAAGCGTCAAAGATAAGGCTGTATCTTCTACAATCAAACTATATATGCAATAATTGTGACCATGTACTCAGGGACGAGCAGGCCAGTCCATTGCTTTTTCTCTATTCCTGTATGGCCAGGAGCAAACCAAGGCATCGCTTCCATGTTTTATGAGAGCTTTCTCTTCTCCAAGCTCCAGTGTGCTTAAGGCAGTGGTCCTCAATCGTCCTTATGCTGAGACCCTTTAATACGGTCCCTCATGTTGTGGTGACCCCAATCATAAAATTAATTCATTGCTACTTCATAACTGTAATTTTGCTGTTATAAATTGTAAATATCTGATATGCAGAATACCTGATAAGTAATCCCCAAAGAGGTCACAAAGTTCAGATTGAGAAACACTGGTGTAAGGGGTTTTCCATGTTTCTTTTTGCCCCAGATGGCTTCAGCCTAGACTGTGTCACAAAGACCATAGGCATTTGCTGGAGTTCTCAGCTAGAGAGCTGCCAGCCCACCTGCTGCCAGCCATATTAGTTGGAACAAAGTAGAGTTAATTCTGGGTGGCTTTGGAGGAAGTAAACAAAATAGTTAAGGAGCTAATTTTAAAAATCATCACGAAGCACATGACCGTGTATTTTCTATCACTTTTAGAAAAGTGACATTCACTATCATAATTTGAAAACACATGAATGGAGGTTATTTTTGCTTAAAGTTGATTGCATTTATACCTACTGCTACATTACCTATGAATGAAATCTGTCTTTGGTTACTATCATTAATATTATCTAGTAGTAGTAACTTCTGGTCTTTTAAACCAGCAAGCCTACTGCATTTCTTTGTGTGTTCAAGTGTGATTTAACTGAATAACTTGTGATCTTTGTCCATATATCATGTAATTACGTGGTGATATAAAATCAGTAGAAATCTCTGAATACATTCCTTCAGTTAATATGCACTTAGTCTTCTAAGTGATGGAGATGATGGTACCAAGTGCTAGAGAAACAAAATACAGAGATGGCTCACAGTCAACTGGAGAAGGAGGACTTCAAACAAGCCTAATTTTAGATAAGGCAGCAGCTTCAAAAGTTGAACATGCAGTCAAATCACAAGGAGGGTATACAAGCCCAGATTTCTTGTTACATTCAGTTAGATTGAGAATTTGCATTTCTAGTAAATTCCCTGTTGTTGTTGCTTGGGAATACACTGAGAACAATTCATCCAGAGTTATAGGTATCTGGAGCCATGAAAGCTCTGAAGAAGGGTGAGAGGCATTCCAAAGGATGAAAAGAGAAGACAGCAGATAGAGAATTAGGAATATAGGGAACAATGTTAACTCTAAAGCCAGAGAAAATGCAGATAAAATACTATATGGCTAAGACACAGTGTGGAATCTTGGACTAAAGGAGGTGAATTTAGAGTGGTATAAACAGTCCATTGCTGTGCTAAGGGACCTTGATTAAATATCACCCTGTAGGAGTCATTCAACTATCAATTAGATTTTAAGCTGAAAGAGGAGAACCCCAGTAGAACTTTGTCCAAATTCCAGAGAGGAGATTCTCTCTCAGCTTTCCAACGTTTGACAATAAATCATATTCATCACTGTGGTGACAAATCCCTCTGGGATGTGATATGAGCAGTGTGTAGGTATTGGTTACATGGTAGTGGGTACTGATTATATGTCAGCTTTTGTCACTGACCACTGAGCTATATCAGTGTGGCCTCTGAGTACCACGACAAATAATTGGTTCATGATGATTGACTTTTTACAAAGCCCTAAGCTTTATTGACCTGTTGTGGCCTCTGTTCCCTCAGAGAAGTGTGACAATGGCCTAGTGTGGAAGAAGACCCTGGTAGCTGGGACTTAAAGATATATGCTTTGTTCTTTTCCAGGGGAAGATGATGACGATGATGAATGTGGGGAGGAGAAGCTGCCCTCCTGTTTTGATTACGTGATGCACTTCCTCACAGTGTTCTGGAAGGTTCTGTTTGCCTTCGTCCCACCTACAGAATACTGGAATGGCTGGGCCTGCTTCATTGTCTCCATCCTCATGATTGGCCTACTGACAGCCTTCATTGGAGATCTGGCTTCCCACTTTGGCTGCACCATTGGTCTGAAAGATTCCGTGACTGCAGTTGTGTTTGTCGCTCTTGGAACTTCAGTGCCAGGTAAAGAGTGATTCATATGTAAGTCCCCCAAAACACATGTGCATGCGTACACACACACACACACACACACACACACAAACGCACA
Organism: Rhynchomys soricoides; assembly: GCA_019843965.1. Taxonomy (NCBI): domain Eukaryota; kingdom Metazoa; phylum Chordata; class Mammalia; order Rodentia; family Muridae; genus Rhynchomys; species Rhynchomys soricoides. Next base: position 6,189 of record JADRCH010011103.1, read on the forward strand.
CACACACACACAGATACCTTTGAGTTTTTTTTATGTTGGCGTGGGGCATACCCACCAGTTATCAATTGTAAATAGCTTCTTTGTTAGGAGTTTGAGTTTGTGTCATCTTCCTCTGTTCAGTACTGGGACTTGGTCTTGTTTGAACCTGTGATGGGTTTTATGTATGCTGTCACAGTCTGAATTCACATTTATATCAGTATTGTTCTGTCTGGAAGACTCTGTTTCCCTGGAGTCATCCACCATCTCTGGCTTTTATAATGTTCCCACCTCCTCTTCTACATAGATCCTTGAGTCTTGAAAGGAACGTTTTGATGAAGACAGCTATTCAGTGCTCAGTGTTCCAAAGTCTCTCACTCACTGCACCTTGACAAGTTGTGAATCTCTTTGTTAATTACCATCTAATTGTTTGATGGGGCTTAAGTAATATTCTGCTCTGGGGGTAAATTAATAAGATAATTTTTTAAAGTCTTCTGAGTGTGAGAAATTCCAGTCCTCTCTTCTCTTTGCAGAAGCCAGGACTTGCCCCCTTCTCAAATTCCCCACCCTATTGATATAGGATCCAGAGCTTGAGACTGCCTCCGTGATCATGGCTCACACAACATGCTAACTTCAACTCTCCAGCTCTGAGTTCTGAGACAAGCCATCAGCTAAGAGAAAGTGGGAGCAAAGAGCCTCTGACTTACCTATAGCTTTGATCAACTTAAACTGCAACTCCTACCAAAGCTAGACCATGACAATTGTTTTCTTACTAGATGAATCCAATAAAACCATTAGTTGTTGTAGCGTGGGAAAGTGCCTGTACTTTGCTACAAAATTTGCTATATATCATCCCTAAATAAGATACTCACAGAACTCAGACCACCACTTTTAAATTTTTAGGTAAACTGTGTTGTCTCTCCAAGTCCAAAACTATATCACATCCCACTGTTTCTGTGAAAAAGGAAGCTTCAGATTCAAGGAAAGAAACAAGAGGATAAACACTTGGAAACAACCTTTTGAAAATGAGAGGCCTCCTCTGATTGGACATTTATTTTAGCTCACAGTAATTTATTTGGATAAATCCCATCTATGGGGACAAGGCATTCCGTTTCATATGCCGGCTTCTAGATATAGGATTTCCTATTTCTAGAATCTTATTTACATTGGACTCAGAAAGAAACCATTCTGTAGTGACAAGGGAGCCTCTTAGACATTGAGCAGTTGTGAGCATTTTCCACTACTCCACAAAGTCTGGCTTTGGTCTTTCTCCATTGTCTCAACTGGTCTGTACCTGAGGCCCACTGCCCCTTGATCTTCCTTTTGCCAATGCTCACCAAAAGCCAGAAAAAATTTAAAATGTGAATATTCCAGACTGTCTTTTAGCCCTTGGCACTGTAAGATTTTTCTGCTCCCTTTAGTGCTCTGGCTATCCCCTTTTCCTTTGAAATATGCCATGTAGGAATTATTTCCCTCTAGAAGTTTTAAGACATGAAAAGAAACACTCTTCTAGATGGTTTTGAACTTTTTTTTAAAATTTATATATAGAAAATTCACAAACAAAAGTTCTTATCTTGGGGAAGCTTATATCATTTTTGAATTTTAAATACCACAAAAGAATTTGAGATAATGCTGGTTCTATTGACTATCTACCATTTCCTCTTTACTGTGTCACTGATGCACACCCAGGAGTAGAGCTCAGGTGTCTGTACTTCTGTTCTTCATTCACAATGTGCGTCTAAGGGACTTCTTGACTCTCTGTGCCTGTTCTTCTGCCTGAAAAAATGGACATTAATACTTATGGCAGTTCAAACAGATTTGGTTAGAGGATTTACGAATATGTTCTGCACATTAATATAAGATGCAGGTATTAATTACCTGAGATTTTACACGAAGATCAATTCTAAACAATGTCAAAAGGATTGGAGAACATGATGATGGGCAGAGAGAAGTTATGAGCAAGAGAGGAAACTTTGCAGGTGACCATAGATCTCTAGTGTGTGTTAGGTGTGTGCACTATATTCATATGCCTATCATTTACATTTTTAAGTGATGTGGGGTTGATTCCTTGCAACCTTAGTCTGTGTATTTTGCCCCTTAGATCCTGCCCCACAAGGTGAGATGGTTCCTTTTGTTTAGGTTTTCCCTGCACTAAAATTCAAACTATTTTGGTGTTACTTTTACAACCAAAAATATTCATTTTTAATAGTTTATGTTTCAGTGTTTCATTTCCCAGCTTCTAGGAGCTCCCAAGGCTAACACATTCTTTATCGTGTTTAAGTAGGATATATTTTACAGTTTTCCCATCATTCTGCTTTATTTTTCAGTGAGCCTTAAGATAAGTGGTATGTAGCAGAAGTCATACTGATACTTCAAGGAGAGGCAAATCTCACTGACACCCCTGGAATTGTACAAGATACCACATCTAGAAATGGAGACAACTCCACAGTTCAAGAGAGAGTCTTTCTCTGGTGTCTCACCAAGTTAAGAGAATAAATTATTTGATGGATGGAATTTGTGTAATTTATAATACAGTTCCTAGCCATTCCACTCTGCCATTTTAAACATATATTTAAAGCACTGTATGAATGCTTCCCCATATGCCTTACCATTTTCTTGGAATTATTCATAACTCCTTGCCTCAGTTTTGACATTTTTCACTTTTAACACATGTCATACTGTGGCTATATGCAAACTCTTGATCCCAGGCTCTTATTCGCTTTAGAATAAAAATCAGATAGTAGACTTTATGTTTCAAGCAACTTCTGAAATTAGTAAAGACTTGCCTTTACCAATCTACACTCATTATTTTATAAGTAAAAAATTTAAAGCTTAGTCTACTGGAAATATTCAGCTCTGAAATAGCAGCAATAAATGAAATGGTCAAGAAATTTCTCATCTGCACAGACACATGTGGCTGATGCATGTGAAAAAGATTTGGTCATTGCAAGGCTCGGTCAAGCTGCCTGTAATACACAGCTGTCTAGGTGTGAGTGAGTGGAGTCTGGAGAAAGTACATTCAGGATGCTCTCCCAATAGACAAAAGAAGGATTACTGTTAGCTTTGGAAGCCAGTCTCCAGGAGAATGAGAGTGAACTTCTGTCCAAGGCTTTGTCAAGAAACACACTCACTCCACCTCTCTCTCAAGCACAGACAAGGGGTCAGAAGGGACCAAGACAACACTCAACCTAAGCTAGCACTTCTCAGTGGGAAATTCTACCTACCTGTTCTGAAGCAGCAGCCATCTGAGCTCCAAAGCGAACAGCAGGGAGTCCCGTTGGCTTTGTTTCTTCTTGCTGTATCTCATCCACAAAGACCTGATGTTGCAGGTACAGAGCTTACAGGCAGACAGGTTAATGCTTCACAGACTTCAGTTTATAAAAGACTGTACACCCTTCTCTCAGCAATCAGGATATAAAAGCACACTTGTTGAGACAGTATGAAAGAACATAGGCACTCAAGTCAGGTGCATCAGGGTGTAAACCAACCCATAGTCTTTTGCATACTACTGTGCATGATATGCTGTGGAGGCACCCTGTCTAACACCTGCAAGCCTTGCTTTCTTGGCCTGACTCAGACCAAATAAAACTCTTTCCCGCAATAGGAAGATGGTTGAGCAATTAAACTGCTTGTCCTCAAAGCATGAGGGTGAGGATTGGGATTACAGGTCCCAGGAACCCCCTAAATGCTGGGTAGATAGGGCTGCCTCGCTGTAATGTCACCATTCCCAATGGAGAGACAGGAGAATCTTCGTGCAAGTTGGCTACCTAGACTAGCCTTGTCAGCGAGCTCCTGGCTCAGTGAGAGACCCTGACTCAGTTAATAAGACAAAGAGTCATTGAGGAAGAATTTGACATCAACCTTAGGCCACTACATGTGGGTATTTGTATATATGTGAGCCTGCACACTTACGAACACATACCTAGGCATGAAGAAATACACAGGAGGTGGGGGGGATTGAAAATCCATCTCCTAGTACCGTTGTGAGAGCCACTT
>JADRCH010011104.1:0-10156 GCA_019843965.1 Rhynchomys soricoides
TGCTGCTGCTGTTGTTGTTGCTGCTGCTGTTGTTGCTGCTGCTGCTGCTGCTGCTGTTGTTGCTGCTGCTGTTGCTTCTGTTGTTCTTGTTGTTGTTGCTGCTGTTGCTGCTGCTGCTGCTGTTGTTGCTGCTGCCGCTACTGTAGTTCTTTCTCTCTGAAGAAGAGAAGAGGTTTGTTAGCTGATTGGCTGATGGCTATGTTTTCTTTTGCCTTTTCCATCTCAAGATTCTGTCTAAATCTTTGCAAGAAAGGGAAAATCAAAATAAAACAGGATGGGAGCACTTAGCCTATTTCTGTATGTTACGTTGTAGGAGAGAAGCATCTGAAATAGTGGAGCAGAGTGCTTACTGCATTCCTGTAAAGGACTCAGATAATCAGACACCAACCCAGGATAGCAGTAGTCTGCATTGTCCAAGCCTCTTATGCCAGTGCACTTTCCATCCTTCAGTTTCCCGAGTCCCAGAATATACGGTTAGATACAGGACAGTATGTTTGGTCTTGAACTGGAAGGCTGACCTTTCTCCATTAGAAATGGGAGTAAAAATGGGACACTTTACAAAGCAGAGATTCCAAAATGGTCAAAACTATGATGCCTGTCCTGTTTATTTCCCTGTGCGTACGGTCCCCAAAGACATAAAGAATAGCATACATCTGACTCAGTAAATAATAATTATATCTTGGATTGATAGAATTCAAATATTACTAATTATGTGCCAATATTTTTAGATTTGTAGAAGACACACATGGTATCTACTAGGCAATGGAAGAATTAAATCACGATCTAACTGATGCTACACATACTTGCTCCAATAAAGCATCATGTAAGAATTTGTTTCCTTCAGGAAGGTAGATCAAATAACAGCCTAACTACTTACCTACTGAGTAATGATTATTGTTAAAAAAAAAAATTAAATTCCCTAAGTTTGAGATTCTTCCTGTGCAGAATAAGAATAATGATTCCTTCCTTACAGGGTTACTATAAAGTTCTTACAAAGTCAGTATGAAAGTTGAACTTTTTATTTGGGGCTTATTTTGTTTTGGTTTTGTTTGTTTGTTGTTTGTGGATTTCTTGTCTGTTTGTTTTGCTCTGTATCTGTCCCCTGCTAGGTATCTCCTCATGTTTCTTCTCCCTGCTCCTTCCTTTCTTTAAAAATAAATTAGCTCAGGAAAATGGTAGTGATGATGGTTTGCTTGAGCAGAGCAAAGATCCAATGACATCAGGCTACTGGGGCTGGGTTAATTTATTACCTTATGGCCAAGAAGCAACAATACTGTCTATGAAGCACATCTGTCTATGAAGAGGCCCACACTGTTACAAAGGACCAAGATCTTTCAGTCTCTTTCAGTCTTCAAAGCAGCAACTCTGATGCAGCAGTTACCAAGCTCATTTGTAAGATGCATATATGAGGCTTGGGAAATCTAAGTGTCCTCCCAAAGCAAGTGACAAAACAGAAATTGGCTTTTAGTGTTTCTGAGTCACGTGTGTGGTACAGCCCAGTGGTTTCTTTTTCAGGTTCTCAGAGCACTCCCTGAGGCCCATGTCTATGAGGACACATCAACTAACACCTATTTACTTTAGAGGATAAGTTATCCGCTGGTGCCAAGCCTCACGCTCCCATCCATGGTCCATTGAGCTGGTACCTTGTTCTGTGCTCCATGGAGGTGACAGCATCTTGTGATTACCTCAATAGTTGAAGTGAGGCTGTTTCCACTACCTGCACTTTTAATGACTTAGCTATTTTTATCTATTTTATGGTTATATTTATAGAGGTCATCATGTATCAAGGAAGCCATTTATAAGGCTCCAGGAGGGATTATTGGGACCCAGATTGTTTATCTTTCCATTAGTATAATCTATAAAGCTGAAAAGAAGGATTCTGAGATAAGAGAGATTTAACTGGGAGCCTATAAAAGCAAGCCCACCAACTTGTCTATCTCTACGCTCGAGCAGAAGAGGGAAGTAAAGGGAGCTTGTAGCCCCAAGCATTCCTCTACTGGCAGGCTATGGGACCAGCTGATTTCTGTCTGCTCTGCTATGGCATAAAAATTGTTTCTGAGGTACGAGGGGCTCATGTTTCATTGCTCCTTTCAAGAAACAGACTCTTAAGGATAGTGTAGCTGGTGATGGATGCTCAGAATACACTCTTGTCCTTCCCTGGGATCTCACTGCACTTTATAAATTTTAATGATTAGCTGACAAGTCATATATCTATTAAAAATGACCACTGACCGCCATGCATGCTGCTCAATTATCGTATCCCAGGGAAAAAGAATGGACACGTACTTCAACTTTAAAATGCTATGAGATATATGTGGGCTTCCCATTTCAGACTTAAGCATGAGAACATTTAAGATTGCCTATAATGCTGAAAGGCTATGAGATATTCTCTCTCTCTCTCTCTCTCTCTCTCTCTCTCTCTCTCTCCCTCCCTCCCTCCACCTTCCCTTCTCTGTCTGTCTGTCTCTCACCCTCCCTCCCTCTCTCTCCTCTCCCCCCTCTCTCACTTTATGTTTTGGGTTTTATGGTTTTGATTTTGTTTTTGAGACAAGGTCTTGCTGGGCCTCAAATTCACAGAAGTCTACCTGCCTCTGTTTCCAAGGGATTAAAAGAATAGACCACAATGCCCTGTGTTTTGTATTATTTTGTTTTAAAAATTCTAGATTATAACCTTAGGACACAGTTTATAATCTAAGCAGTGAAATGATGCAGGGAAAGCACAGCTGCACACCTAAGAAGAATGATAGAATGATGAGCTACATGATCCTCATTAACTTGAAGAATCCTTAGATGCCTGGTACAAATGTTCTCATTATTGCCATCCATAGCCTTCTCGGGAAAGATGTTATTTATTCTATCTTGAAGATAAATATAATATCTACTCCTGATTTATATGTGTCACTTCTTTCGAGAAGTTCATTCTTTGCTTTCTGGTTCATCTTGAAATTTTGAGGTTTAATCATTCCCAAATTAAATAATTTTGCAGAGGCAGAATGTGTCTCCATGGATGGCAGAATATCAGTGCACCCAACATTTTAATCATATATCTTGAAAATTACAAAGTACCCATAAATAGAGAAGCTAAGAAAATGATCTGATATAAAATGAATATAACCAGAAACCCCAGTGCTTTTGCTGAGCATATAGGTACATGTGCTCCACAGTTCTTTGAATGCAAGCAGGAAGGACAGCAATCAAGCTATGGAGTCAAACACAAAATTAACATGGTCCTCATCTCCCACTCTCCTTAAAATTAGCTATGTAATGAACATGGAAATATCCTAACGCATGGACAGTGCTATTTTGTTTTTAAAAATTGTGACCCATAGTTGTGACTACAATGTGACATGTTGATACATGTACCCCACATTTAAGGAGTGACATGGGAGGATTCCAAGGAGCTGTATTGGTTGATCAAATCTACCATAATAAACTGGCAACAATTTGATGCTTAAACAGAAGAAATTAATTCTCTGGGTCAAGCTGGGAGTAGATTTGGTTTCTCCCAAGAAACTCCTTCACTTGCACATACATATGTATTTGGAATAAGGTCTCAGTATATAGTCCAACTGACCTCAAACTCTAGCGCCTGTGCCACCATGCCCGGTGCCAATGTCCTTTCTGATGCATAGTCTCACTTTATGTTCCAAGGTTGCTCTCTCTAAGTAAGTTCACACTCTAAGGTTTGGGAGTTAGGGCTTCAAAGCATTGATTTGGACAGGGGAGAATAATGTGGCCCATATCAGATGCCTTTATTCAAAAAGCTGTTTGTGCTTTCAGAACAGAAAACATGCTCTCACTCCAATAGCATGAACCCGGGAGGTCAACAATACTTTTTCACTCACATAATTTTTTCCAATTCACTTGGCTCAAGTTCTTCATCTAAGTAGTCCACAAAGGTGATTCTGTACACACATCAGAGATTTCTCCAAGTAGCTCATTTGGCTGCCTCTCAAAGCGTCAAAGATAAGGCTGTATCTTCTACAATCAAACTATATATGCAATAATTGTGACCATGTACTCAGGGACGAGCAGGCCAGTCCATTGCTTTTTCTCTATTCCTGTATGGCCAGGAGCAAACCAAGGCATCGCTTCCATGTTTTATGAGAGCTTTCTCTTCTCCAAGCTCCAGTGTGCTTAAGGCAGTGGTCCTCAATCGTCCTTATGCTGAGACCCTTTAATACGGTCCCTCATGTTGTGGTGACCCCAATCATAAAATTAATTCATTGCTACTTCATAACTGTAATTTTGCTGTTATAAATTGTAAATATCTGATATGCAGAATACCTGATAAGTAATCCCCAAAGAGGTCACAAAGTTCAGATTGAGAAACACTGGTGTAAGGGGTTTTCCATGTTTCTTTTTGCCCCAGATGGCTTCAGCCTAGACTGTGTCACAAAGACCATAGGCATTTGCTGGAGTTCTCAGCTAGAGAGCTGCCAGCCCACCTGCTGCCAGCCATATTAGTTGGAACAAAGTAGAGTTAATTCTGGGTGGCTTTGGAGGAAGTAAACAAAATAGTTAAGGAGCTAATTTTAAAAATCATCACGAAGCACATGACCGTGTATTTTCTATCACTTTTAGAAAAGTGACATTCACTATCATAATTTGAAAACACATGAATGGAGGTTATTTTTGCTTAAAGTTGATTGCATTTATACCTACTGCTACATTACCTATGAATGAAATCTGTCTTTGGTTACTATCATTAATATTATCTAGTAGTAGTAACTTCTGGTCTTTTAAACCAGCAAGCCTACTGCATTTCTTTGTGTGTTCAAGTGTGATTTAACTGAATAACTTGTGATCTTTGTCCATATATCATGTAATTACGTGGTGATATAAAATCAGTAGAAATCTCTGAATACATTCCTTCAGTTAATATGCACTTAGTCTTCTAAGTGATGGAGATGATGGTACCAAGTGCTAGAGAAACAAAATACAGAGATGGCTCACAGTCAACTGGAGAAGGAGGACTTCAAACAAGCCTAATTTTAGATAAGGCAGCAGCTTCAAAAGTTGAACATGCAGTCAAATCACAAGGAGGGTATACAAGCCCAGATTTCTTGTTACATTCAGTTAGATTGAGAATTTGCATTTCTAGTAAATTCCCTGTTGTTGTTGCTTGGGAATACACTGAGAACAATTCATCCAGAGTTATAGGTATCTGGAGCCATGAAAGCTCTGAAGAAGGGTGAGAGGCATTCCAAAGGATGAAAAGAGAAGACAGCAGATAGAGAATTAGGAATATAGGGAACAATGTTAACTCTAAAGCCAGAGAAAATGCAGATAAAATACTATATGGCTAAGACACAGTGTGGAATCTTGGACTAAAGGAGGTGAATTTAGAGTGGTATAAACAGTCCATTGCTGTGCTAAGGGACCTTGATTAAATATCACCCTGTAGGAGTCATTCAACTATCAATTAGATTTTAAGCTGAAAGAGGAGAACCCCAGTAGAACTTTGTCCAAATTCCAGAGAGGAGATTCTCTCTCAGCTTTCCAACGTTTGACAATAAATCATATTCATCACTGTGGTGACAAATCCCTCTGGGATGTGATATGAGCAGTGTGTAGGTATTGGTTACATGGTAGTGGGTACTGATTATATGTCAGCTTTTGTCACTGACCACTGAGCTATATCAGTGTGGCCTCTGAGTACCACGACAAATAATTGGTTCATGATGATTGACTTTTTACAAAGCCCTAAGCTTTATTGACCTGTTGTGGCCTCTGTTCCCTCAGAGAAGTGTGACAATGGCCTAGTGTGGAAGAAGACCCTGGTAGCTGGGACTTAAAGATATATGCTTTGTTCTTTTCCAGGGGAAGATGATGACGATGATGAATGTGGGGAGGAGAAGCTGCCCTCCTGTTTTGATTACGTGATGCACTTCCTCACAGTGTTCTGGAAGGTTCTGTTTGCCTTCGTCCCACCTACAGAATACTGGAATGGCTGGGCCTGCTTCATTGTCTCCATCCTCATGATTGGCCTACTGACAGCCTTCATTGGAGATCTGGCTTCCCACTTTGGCTGCACCATTGGTCTGAAAGATTCCGTGACTGCAGTTGTGTTTGTCGCTCTTGGAACTTCAGTGCCAGGTAAAGAGTGATTCATATGTAAGTCCCCCAAAACACATGTGCATGCGTACACACACACACACACACACACACACAAACGCACACACACACACACAGATACCTTTGAGTTTTTTTTTATGTTGGCGTGGGGCATACCCACCAGTTATCAATTGTAAATAGCTTCTTTGTTAGGAGTTTGAGTTTGTGTCATCTTCCTCTGTTCAGTACTGGGACTTGGTCTTGTTTGAACCTGTGATGGGTTTTATGTATGCTGTCACAGTCTGAATTCACATTTATATCAGTATTGTTCTGTCTGGAAGACTCTGTTTCCCTGGAGTCATCCACCATCTCTGGCTTTTATAATGTTCCCACCTCCTCTTCTACATAGATCCTTGAGTCTTGAAAGGAACGTTTTGATGAAGACAGCTATTCAGTGCTCAGTGTTCCAAAGTCTCTCACTCACTGCACCTTGACAAGTTGTGAATCTCTTTGTTAATTACCATCTAATTGTTTGATGGGGCTTAAGTAATATTCTGCTCTGGGGGTAAATTAATAAGATAATTTTTTAAAGTCTTCTGAGTGTGAGAAATTCCAGTCCTCTCTTCTCTTTGCAGAAGCCAGGACTTGCCCCCTTCTCAAATTCCCCACCCTATTGATATAGGATCCAGAGCTTGAGACTGCCTCCGTGATCATGGCTCACACAACATGCTAACTTCAACTCTCCAGCTCTGAGTTCTGAGACAAGCCATCAGCTAAGAGAAAGTGGGAGCAAAGAGCCTCTGACTTACCTATAGCTTTGATCAACTTAAACTGCAACTCCTACCAAAGCTAGACCATGACAATTGTTTTCTTACTAGATGAATCCAATAAAACCATTAGTTGTTGTAGCGTGGGAAAGTGCCTGTACTTTGCTACAAAATTTGCTATATATCATCCCTAAATAAGATACTCACAGAACTCAGACCACCACTTTTAAATTTTTAGGTAAACTGTGTTGTCTCTCCAAGTCCAAAACTATATCACATCCCACTGTTTCTGTGAAAAAGGAAGCTTCAGATTCAAGGAAAGAAACAAGAGGATAAACACTTGGAAACAACCTTTTGAAAATGAGAGGCCTCCTCTGATTGGACATTTATTTTAGCTCACAGTAATTTATTTGGATAAATCCCATCTATGGGGACAAGGCATTCCGTTTCATATGCCGGCTTCTAGATATAGGATTTCCTATTTCTAGAATCTTATTTACATTGGACTCAGAAAGAAACCATTCTGTAGTGACAAGGGAGCCTCTTAGACATTGAGCAGTTGTGAGCATTTTCCACTACTCCACAAAGTCTGGCTTTGGTCTTTCTCCATTGTCTCAACTGGTCTGTACCTGAGGCCCACTGCCCCTTGATCTTCCTTTTGCCAATGCTCACCAAAAGCCAGAAAAAATTTAAAATGTGAATATTCCAGACTGTCTTTTAGCCCTTGGCACTGTAAGATTTTTCTGCTCCCTTTAGTGCTCTGGCTATCCCCTTTTCCTTTGAAATATGCCATGTAGGAATTATTTCCCTCTAGAAGTTTTAAGACATGAAAAGAAACACTCTTCTAGATGGTTTTGAACTTTTTTTTAAAATTTATATATAGAAAATTCACAAACAAAAGTTCTTATCTTGGGGAAGCTTATATCATTTTTGAATTTTAAATACCACAAAAGAATTTGAGATAATGCTGGTTCTATTGACTATCTACCATTTCCTCTTTACTGTGTCACTGATGCACACCCAGGAGTAGAGCTCAGGTGTCTGTACTTCTGTTCTTCATTCACAATGTGCGTCTAAGGGACTTCTTGACTCTCTGTGCCTGTTCTTCTGCCTGAAAAAATGGACATTAATACTTATGGCAGTTCAAACAGATTTGGTTAGAGGATTTACGAATATGTTCTGCACATTAATATAAGATGCAGGTATTAATTACCTGAGATTTTACACGAAGATCAATTCTAAACAATGTCAAAAGGATTGGAGAACATGATGATGGGCAGAGAGAAGTTATGAGCAAGAGAGGAAACTTTGCAGGTGACCATAGATCTCTAGTGTGTGTTAGGTGTGTGCACTATATTCATATGCCTATCATTTACATTTTTAAGTGATGTGGGGTTGATTCCTTGCAACCTTAGTCTGTGTATTTTGCCCCTTAGATCCTGCCCCACAAGGTGAGATGGTTCCTTTTGTTTAGGTTTTCCCTGCACTAAAATTCAAACTATTTTGGTGTTACTTTTACAACCAAAAATATTCATTTTTAATAGTTTATGTTTCAGTGTTTCATTTCCCAGCTTCTAGGAGCTCCCAAGGCTAACACATTCTTTATCGTGTTTAAGTAGGATATATTTTACAGTTTTCCCATCATTCTGCTTTATTTTTCAGTGAGCCTTAAGATAAGTGGTATGTAGCAGAAGTCATACTGATACTTCAAGGAGAGGCAAATCTCACTGACACCCCTGGAATTGTACAAGATACCACATCTAGAAATGGAGACAACTCCACAGTTCAAGAGAGAGTCTTTCTCTGGTGTCTCACCAAGTTAAGAGAATAAATTATTTGATGGATGGAATTTGTGTAATTTATAATACAGTTCCTAGCCATTCCACTCTGCCATTTTAAACATATATTTAAAGCACTGTATGAATGCTTCCCCATATGCCTTACCATTTTCTTGGAATTATTCATAACTCCTTGCCTCAGTTTTGACATTTTTCACTTTTAACACATGTCATACTGTGGCTATATGCAAACTCTTGATCCCAGGCTCTTATTCGCTTTAGAATAAAAATCAGATAGTAGACTTTATGTTTCAAGCAACTTCTGAAATTAGTAAAGACTTGCCTTTACCAATCTACACTCATTATTTTATAAGTAAAAAATTTAAAGCTTAGTCTACTGGAAATATTCAGCTCTGAAATAGCAGCAATAAATGAAATGGTCAAGAAATTTCTCATCTGCACAGACACATGTGGCTGATGCATGTGAAAAAGATTTGGTCATTGCAAGGCTCGGTCAAGCTGCCTGTAATACACAGCTGTCTAGGTGTGAGTGAGTGGAGTCTGGAGAAAGTACATTCAGGATGCTCTCCCAATAGACAAAAGAAGGATTACTGTTAGCTTTGGAAGCCAGTCTCCAGGAGAATGAGAGTGAACTTCTGTCCAAGGCTTTGTCAAGAAACACACTCACTCCACCTCTCTCTCAAGCACAGACAAGGGGTCAGAAGGGACCAAGACAACACTCAACCTAAGCTAGCACTTCTCAGTGGGAAATTCTACCTACCTGTTCTGAAGCAGCAGCCATCTGAGCTCCAAAGCGAACAGCAGGGAGTCCCGTTGGCTTTGTTTCTTCTTGCTGTATCTCATCCACAAAGACCTGATGTTGCAGGTACAGAGCTTACAGGCAGACAGGTTAATGCTTCACAGACTTCAGTTTATAAAAGACTGTACACCCTTCTCTCAGCAATCAGGATATAAAAGCACACTTGTTGAGACAGTATGAAAGAACATAGGCACTCAAGTCAGGTGCATCAGGGTGTAAACCAACCCATAGTCTTTTGCATACTACTGTGCATGATATGCTGTGGAGGCACCCTGTCTAACACCTGCAAGCCTTGCTTTCTTGGCCTGACTCAGACCAAATAAAACTCTTTCCCGCAATAGGAAGATGGTTGAGCAATTAAACTGCTTGTCCTCAAAGCATGAGGGTGAGGATTGGGATTACAGGTCCCAGGAACCCCCTAAATGCTGGGTAGATAGGGCTGCCTCGCTGTAATGTCACCATTCCCAATGGAGAGACAGGAGAATCTTCGTGCAAGTTGGCTACCTAGACTAGCCTTGTCAGCGAGCTCCTGGCTCAGTGAGAGACCCTGACTCAGTTAATAAGACAAAGAGTCATTGAGGAAGAATTTGACATCAACCTTAGGCCACTACATGTGGGTATTTGTATATATGTGAGCCTGCACACTTACGAACACATACCTAGGCATGAAGAAATACACAGGAGGTGGGGGGGGATTGAAAATCCATCTCCTAGTACCGTTGTGAGAGCCACTT
>JADRCH010011147.1:0-10418 GCA_019843965.1 Rhynchomys soricoides
TCACCCTAGCTCTGATGGACCATGCCTGGTTCCTGTACAGCGAACAGGGTAGATCAGTAGGAACATTGGGGATAACACCAATAGGCTCCCTTCTCAGGGACTTCCAGTCCTGAGCTCACAATACTGTTCTGAATTTTTACTGGGAATGGGAGGGAGGACACAATGGTTTTGATTATTTCCCTAGACTTTCTCTTGCATTCTATTGGGGTGCTATTTAAAAAAACAAACAAACAAAAAAAAAACAAGCTATGAAATAACGGGGGTGGGGGGAGTGCTTCCCCAAAGCCATCCAACACCAGATACCAAAACGTTACTACAGAACCATTATTAACCTCTGAGGCGCTGGCACCACTAAACATTAACACTCTAGAGTCACACTAGCCATTTCCATGTAGATAGTTTGTAAGGATCCACAAGTGCACATCTCCCACAATCATCTCCGACTCACACTACTACAGTGGAGGGGCAGACAGAGGTCAGCTTTGGGATGTGTTAACCAAACTCAAAAGTCACAAAAGACGATGAGTAAGCTTGCTTTTCTAGCTTTATAGTTGCCAGACGCTTCAGGGCCATGAGGTACTGAGCAGCTTTACACTGGAGGTATCAAAGTACTTGACATCAATTCATTACTAGACCAATTCCCTATTGTCTCCTCTAGTGACTTCTTCTGATATTAAAGTCTCAGGGAACTCATCCACTATTTTTGATCCCAGGGAACCTTTTGACCTATGGTGTCAGAAAATGCTGGCTGTTGACTTATGACAATAACAAGTGGCTTTTCCCCAAAGCCTGGTTTGCCTCATTCTCCTGTGGGAAAATATGAAAATCTGAAATTAAACTGTTTCATTCCGTTGAGCCATTCATGAGCACGGACAGAAAGTGTGAGTTTCTCTTTGCTGATTAATAGGCCGCTGGGTTCAAGGCTCTTCCCTTAAATCCGGCGCATTACCAATAATCCACTAACTATCCCTCCTACAATCCCATCACAAGCCCTCTTCCTAAATGCCACACCCATGGAAAGAAACACCTTTTGGGCTTTGGAGCCGTTTCCCGCCAGACCCAGGCCTGAGAATGAATGAGGCTGACTCCTTTCATGACAAATTCTAATTCAGTCTCTTGCATCTAATTCTAAATAGGTACAAATGAGCATTAGGTTTTGCATCTAGGAATGGGGATAATGACAACCAACAGGCTGTCCCAATGGACCTACATACATGATTAACTCTACAGGAAAAATACTTAGAAAACCATTTAAGATGGAAGAGGCTTTATTAATATATTTTTTCTGTTTCTGCTTCATTATTATGGCTAGACAGGAAAAAAATAATCCTCACAGCCTCCTTGAGACATAGTCTATCTGACCTGAATGCATTTTGTCTTAGATAAGTGGAATGTTTTTGTCTCAAACCATAAGGAACAGTGCTAACCTGCAGCATCCCAGTGGCTCTCCACAGAAAGCCCCACAGTGCTCAGGTAACTCTCCAAGAGGACAAAGAAAAGCCACTCACAACCTCTGCTCTGTGGGCTCAGAGAATCCAAGCTCTACTCACAAATAAAAGTTAAGAAAGTGGCCTAAGGTCAGAGATTCCCACATAATTAACAAGACAGATTGACTTTATTCAAACCTGCTATTGAAGTGTTTTAAAAAGATGAAGATCAAAATCGCATGTCAATTGCCTTCCCATCCCCTAATCCCTAAATATAACCAGCACTTAGTGGCTTATCTTATATCCTGTCTCTGGCTTCATAAAAACTGCTGGATTTATTTTATTTTTTCCCAGCATATCTGAGTTAATGAAAAAGGGATGACAGTCAGAGCAATTTCATTATTTGTGTTCTTTATAGAAACAACTTCCTCTCTGCCTCCTGGAAAGCAGACTCTTAAGGAGCGCCACCTCCACCTTCTTTTCCCCTCCCAGCCCCCTCTCCTGCCTCCTGTCTTTCTCACATACACATCTACTGTACACATAAATCAACTTGTCACAGCTTGTCTCTACACTGACAGCTGTAATTGCTTCAGGTTATAAAAATATCTTTAGGACAATACCTTTCAAGTTCTCTCTCTCTCTCTCTCTCTCTCTCTCTCTCACACACACACACACACACACACACACACACACACACACACGCACACACACACACGAAGATTAGAGTGTGTGGTGGCTTCTACCTGACCTGGCACTTGTACACTGCACTGGGGTTTGAACAGGGAGAAAGTCCCGATGATGGTCAGTCTACTGAGCTTTTGTATTTTTACTCCATGTTACCTACAGCAAGCTGGGGTGAGCTAAAAAGCCATGGCTATTCCACCATGCAAGGAACAAGAGCAAGAGCAGTAACTTAAGAAAGGCCAGCTCGAGTTCTCTACAAAAGGGAAAGGCCCCCCTCTCCTGGTGGAGATTTCAAACAGAAGTACAGGCAAAATGAAAAATGCAGGGCGGTTAGTGAGTGGCCTGACATCAAATAGATATTGGAAGATTTAATCAGAAAGAGCAGTGTAAATCTGGATAAAGAGGTGCCTCCGGGGGGTGTAGGGAAGGGCTGGGCTTTGGAAAAATGCGTGCTATTTTTTGCTCCTCTATGAATACAGGATCACAATAAAAACCACTGCTCATTGGGGCTGCACTCCAGTGTGTTAAGATTTCAGTAGGAAGAGCAATCAGGCAGCATGAAGACGGGAAGATCGCTGCAAGGACAGAAAAGAGGTCAGAAATAGAGAGGTCCGAGAAGAAGGAGATGAAGAAAAGGCAGGGGCATGGCTGCCTGTCCGTGGGCTTTGAAACCCACAGAAATGTATGAGAGATGCACAAAGCAGAGAGAGTGTAGAGCAAAAGCTATGGAGGGCAACTGAATGAGCCAAAATCAAAGCACCAAAATACAAAAGGTACTCTAGAGAGTACATCCCAAGAGTCAGAGAGGTTGGGACAAAATTGTCTCTTGTGTAAGATTTGGATCTTAGTAAAAACCACAGACCCAGAGAATCCCAGGAGGACGTCTCCGAAAGGATATGGGAAGATGTGCAATACATACCTCTCATTTTAGGAAGGAAAGATTGAGCCCCAGAAGGCCATCCTAGGTATAAAGCTAATGATGGACAAAGCAGGACAAGAACTCAGTACTCCTGACACTTTCCCAGCTGTCTTTCTATTGGTCCACAGCTATGGACACTGCTGAAGAGCTGACTATCAAATACTGGCTTATTGCTACATCTGGGAACCATTCAGACAACTAAGGAGGAGACCACCACAAGTTGCTTATGATTACTCTGGGCATCCAGTACTCCCACTGAACCTGATACATTCAGTAAGCCAGCATGTATAGGGCCCCTGTTGATGACTCGATAAAGATGAAGAAGAGAACCCAGGCCTGCTCTCTAGTTGCCAGCAGTCAGGTGCTTTTGGGTTTCTCAGCCACATTATTCACACTGATATCTAGAGATGTTGAAGTTCTAGTGAATTCTGATTTGTTCTCCCCTAAGCTGAGAAAAGTAAGCTGAGACCTACCTTCTCCTTAAGATGCAAACCTCTGGTGCTTATCCAGATTTCTAGGCACCAAATTGGCCTTTCTGGAGTCATTCATTAAGAGGAAGGAGTATACTTAGGCATTTCCGAATGTGGAACAAATTATATAGTCAGGAAATCGCATACAGAGCATGCTGTCTACCAAGAGATACAAACAGGGCGTAAGGAGTTTCTCAAAACCAAGAATACACTTGTGGTATAAACACTGAGGGGAAGAAATGGAAGGAGGCAAGTCATGAAAAGTCTTTTTGTTGTTGATTTTGGTTTGGTTTGGTTTGGTTTGAAGGAAATGATTCTAAGCAGAACTTTACTGCTGAGGACGAAGGAAGGGAAGGTGCCATGGGAGAATCCTTGTAGCAGGCTGACTTCACAGACTCTATCCCATCCAAGAACAGAGGGAAAATGAGCACAAACCACTACTTATCTGGCTGTGTTGAGCTGAGCTTGGAGTGTAACCTGATAGCTCTGTCTCCTTCAGTAAGATATGTGTACTCCCGCCCCCATCAGTCCATGTTATCCACCAAGAGCAACTATGGGCTTTGGAATCAGGATGGGCAAAAGTCAAATTTCCATGCTTTTGAACTAGGGTGGGACCTTGGGGACACAGCTTTGCCTGTAAACTAGTAGAATTCATGGTCCCAAACACCTGGAGCTGGTATAAGGCTATGTGAACAGATGTGGAAGCTCATCTGAGAGCATGGCTTCTCCTGTATTTTTCAGGACAGGACCTGGAGGAGCTGTGTTAAACTTGTCCGGGTGATCAAAGAGAAATTCATTCACAGGACAGTAGGAGTCTGGGAACAGAGAACAGACCTGCTGACAGTCATGGAGTTTAAAACACGAGGGGCCTCATCCCAGAGAGAGAAAAGAAAACCATGCTAGGATATGGTAGAAAGACAAAGAGCCTCCATCTCCACACTCCCTACAGGAAGGAGAGTGACCACATCCCACACCCCACTGTGCCATCTCTGAATGCCTAGCCATCCAATTGCTGCTGCCTGCTCACAGGAAAGGAAACCATCCCTTGAGATAACTTGGCTTACTCTTTCAGTACTCTGAGCTCTCATGTTTCCATGTATAGTGGAACGTTAGGGAAGACCCAGGGTGTGGAGGGAGAAGAGGCCTCCAACCCATCTGAAGTAAGCCACACCTTAGAACCCTTTTCCAAGCTCTCCTGAACCTTTCTCTGCCTCTGTATGCCCGGTGCAGGTAAAGCTACTCTGTGTCTGGATGACAGACTTGATGCAGGCTCCATTTTCAGAAATTCATTTGGTCTTCTAACCTTTCTAATACCCCAGAGAAGTGAGCCCGATTACTCTTCTAGAGAGGTCACCCACGGGCGTCAGTCTACATGACTAACTCACATACATACTACCCTATCAAGTCTAACATTTGCAAGAAGCTGCCCCACTGTTCAAGACCTGGCTTCTGATATCAGAACAGGCCTGTGCATGGCATTGTTGAAGCCTCACACCTGGAGCACACCCAATTTAATGTCAGACAAGCACACCTTTCAAGCCCTTACTGCTTGGATCCCTAAATAATCACCCACTATGCCTGGCTCTCCCTAACCTTTTATCCAGTTTTCTTTGGAGGGCTTTACTCCCTGTTCCTCAGCTCAGAGCAGAAAGAGAAAAGGCAAACTCAATGGGATGGGGTACATGCTGTATAATACACTGCTTCAGTTCTCTTCTTACTAGTAATGAGTTCCATACAAATATCATTTTGTATACAGGAACACCTGGGTTCCAGTTTCTCTCAGCCCATCAGCTGAACTCACTGCTATTTGAAAATGTTAGGTTTTTTATTTGTGAAATGAACCAGCATCCTTCAGGGACGGTGAGTCACTGCGAAGATCTCACAGCTAATTCATTCCAATGGGCTAATACACTTCTGAAGAATTAAAAGAATGATTCCAGAGAAAGACAAGAACTTTTGAGAGGCAGGGATCAAGGGTCTGCAGTCACAGCCCCAGTCTGCCACTTACTGTGAGGAAGTGTCTGGGACTTTACCTCCTGACTTCCACACAAGGAGCTTGGATTAGATGATTTCCAAGGACCTTTCCAACTCTAATAGACTGTGATTATGATGCTTGTCAGCCCCTCTTCTCTGAGCAGTTTATCTTTCAGAGTCTCTTATCTGTTCCTCCTGTGCAGAAATAGCCTCTTCCTCCTGCCCTTCCACTCTCCAGTAAGCCAAGGTACCACTTCAGAATTCAGAAAACTATCATACAAGGTAATTAATGAGCTGCTCCAGATCTAAGGCAAGCCGATGGAGAAGTCACGATGATTAAAAGTCTTCCGATAAAGAGTTTCTTTAAGGCAAAGAAAATCCCACAATGCATCCAGCAATGTTAATCTTCAATAAATACGCTGTTAATATTTAACTGGCATTTATTTAAACTTACAGTAACTGTCCTATTAAATCTAAATTAATTGCTCATTGGGGAATCTTCCCCTAAAGCCTAGCTGGGACATGTCTGTCTAGATCATAGCCTACACTAGGCATCTAGCCATAAAGAAGATACTGAAGCCATCCTTCCAAGACTTGGTTTTTGGAGTAGCAGGGCTGCAAGGGTGCTGCAGACGGACTAGGCTAGTAAATTGTCTGCCCTGTGAATTTCTAGGAGCACAACTGTTTCTGCTCTGCAGTAAGAGACTACTCTGTTTTGTTAATTGTTTTTTGTGATACAAGGCTATACAAGACACCTTGTCATGCAAGAATACAATGTGCACAGACCTCTGCTACCCTCTGCCTTTACTCCTTTCCCACCCATCGTTGTTTCCAAGGACTCTCACTTCTATTTTCATGACTCTATATGAGGATGACTTTAATTTATTAAATATGAGTATCTCAGTTTGCATCCATTTTCCTACAAATGACAGAACTTCATTCTTTGATATGGATAAATAAAATTCCTCTTCTTTCTGTGTCTCTCTGTCTTGTCTCTCTCTCCTTCTCTCTCTCTCTCTCTCTCTCTCTCTCTCTCTCTCTCTCTCTGTATGTGTTTGTCTCTCTGTCTAGCTGCCTGCCTGACTGTCTCTGCTGTCTGTCTCTGTTTTTCTCTTTCTCTCTCTTTGCTTACC
This sequence comes from Rhynchomys soricoides, assembly GCA_019843965.1. Lineage (NCBI taxonomy): Eukaryota > Metazoa > Chordata > Mammalia > Rodentia > Muridae > Rhynchomys > Rhynchomys soricoides. The sequence goes on from JADRCH010011147.1 coordinate 6,608, forward strand.
AATACTTTTCTTTTTAATACATGCTAGTTCAGTGCCCACCACAAACTATAGGTCAATCACAACCCCTCCATCTCCTGTTCAGACTCTGATTTTTGACTCACCCTTCTTTCTTTTTGCCTCATTATATCCTGAGGTACATAAATAAGACATTAATACTTTGAGTCAATTGTATGCTCATATCTGTATACACGTACACACATATAAATACAGCTTACATACAGGCACAAATAGAAATACACCCTCATGTGTCACAGGGAGCATTTTGTAATGGCAGTCATCTATAAAAGAGCTGTGAAATAATCCCTGAGCCATGCTGCTTTGTCAGGGGTAGCCAAAGTGTAATTGGGTAGAACTGATCTTTGGCTCTTCCTGGAATCAATCAATATTGTTTTATTATAAGTGTGATCCTGGCTGAACTTGGGTGATGCTATTTCACCATGATTAGAACACATCTACATTTGCTCACATTCTCAAACTCATGGGTCTCATCAGATGCTTGTGGATTTCAGATAAACATGTCACACAGGACAGTGCTCAGGCAGGGCTCTGCTTCAAACCAATGCGTCAAGGCTGACTAGATCCTATATTTTCCTCAGGATTGTGGGAACAGAACAAGGCACACATCATCCACTCTAAGGTATCTGAAGGTTCACATAGGCTTCTCTATATTCTGTTTGCCTTGCAAGGCCAGGTTGGCAGAGCTGTAGCTAAGAATAGATGTGGCAAAGACAGACCACTGAAGAGAAGGTAGGCAGAGAGGCAGGTAAAGCACCCACACTTTGTAAGAGGACTATGCTTGTTCTTAATCACTTGTGGAAGGTTTGAATTCGTACTGCCATAGAAGTCAAGCATTTTTAAAAATAGTTTTTCTAACTAACTCGTATACACCATCACTTGTTTGTTGTCTTGTTTTTTATTTTCCCTCCTCCCTTCAATCTCTGTCAAGTTAGACTTGAAGACAGTACGGGACCCTTGCAATGCCTTCAGTTAATAAAAGAAATTCCTCCTTTTCCAAAACATCTTTATTCTTCATTTTACTGACACTTAGAAAGTAGAAAAAAATGAATGACATTCCGAGTTGTTCTGGGTTATTTTGTTACCTCATTATTCACCCTTACTGACTCCATTTGCTCTAGGCTTTACACAGTGGAACATGGAAAGGTATGGTTGGTTGATGTTTCAAGACCTTGGGTCTCTCCTCTCCTGGGGGTCAACCCCTGTGGCTTTTTCCTCCCAGAAAAAGAATGTTTTCTCTGAACCTCCTATAGGTTGGTTCCTTGGAGTTTATCAAAGAGCTGCAGGAAGCAGGAAAGCTAGAAGAGCTACCACAAAGCTCCAGAGTAGATTTTCCTGAACTCAGGTCGCTCTAGTCCTGGAGGAGGGAAAAGGGGAGATGTTGTGTATGCATGTGAATCAGGCATAACATGTGAAAATAATTTACCTCAGCTTTCACAACAGTTTTGACAAGGTGTCAAGATCAAAGATGCCTTAAAAAAGTGGATGATGAGGAGTCTCTGTTTTTCCCTCCAAGGCAGAAAATTAGCTTAAAGCTAAGATGTGAATCAAGTACAGATTGACATATTTCTATAAGGAGAAGTATTAATAAGAGATTCCTCAAAGGACAGTTGCTAGGACAAATCAAATGTAATTTTATTATTTTATTTTATTTTATTATTTTGGGCAAATGGTCTGTCAAAAGAAATTCACAGAAAGCACTCCCAGGTTTTCAGACAACATTGTAGTCCATTAAAGAATTAAATCTTCAGCAGATAGGAAGGAGCTGAGACAGTCCACAAACTTATGTGAATGTGCAAAGAAAGTGAAGTGGAGTACAAGAGGCTTCGATGTGTACTGATCAGATATTGAGTCCTGGATGGATAAGAGAAAACTACCGGGTGCTGGACTAAATATGGATGTTGTAGTCAATGGCCTGGACTTTGACTTCAGGCTCCACAAACTGCCTACTTGATCTCGAACAATTCTCTTACCTCTCTATGTCACAAGTCTTTCCTATATTAAAATGAGACAGCACTTCCTGCTATATTGACTGGAAGATTAAATAAGAAAATACAGGGAATAGCCAGCGGCATGTGGTGCTAACCCCTGAAGCAGGAGCTACTGATTCTTCCTTCTCCAACCCAGGAGAGGAACTTTGTTCTCAGTCATCAGGAGTGGTTCCTTCTGCATGGTCCTAAATGTACAGGTCACAGTGTGAAACTTTAAATGTCTTCCGACAAATAACAAAATTTCTTACACACACCCCCCAAAAAATATTGAAGCAAATGTTCTTATACAAGTTAGAGATAGTTATAAAAGTTACATAAAGGGAGCTAGATTAGAAAGAAAAAGGAACAAACCCCAAATTATTACTTTTGCTCAAAATTACTGTGACAAATTCTCCGGTCTATACTCACTTCTATTGAGATGCTGCTTGGTTCTAGAGAATTGTCAATGAGGAGGACTCCATCAAGCCTGCTTTAAAAAGTCACTTTAAGTCTCCATCCTGACCACTTCCCCTCACTACCCAATCTCTCAACTTCTCTGTCCTTTCTTTTTTGTCTTTCCTCCCCCACTTATGTCAGGTTCTTTTTATAAAATGAACACACCTCTCTGTCTCCACTGCCTCACACACACACCTTGAAGCACACAACACGCACACATACACACACACACACACACACACACACACACACACGCTGTTCTTAATCTGAATTACTGAGATCTCTCTTAGGTAGCCAGCCTTTACCAGCTCTTGCCAGGTCTACTGCACTGTCCACACTGAGATAAGCTTCCCTGAATGAGTAGACCACCTTCCCTTATTAATCCCATCATGGCTCCCCACTGCCCTATGACTAAAATGCTCAATGAATATGTGGCATGTGAGCCTAAAAGACACAGTCTTTTGCTCTTAGCTTTATCTCCTGTCAAATTTTCTCATAACAAGCCAGGTTAGGACTTATTCCATTTGATGACTATTTTAATTTCTCAAAAATTCCCCCCATCAAGCTCTGGCCTTCGTATATGCTGCTGCCCTTCCTGGAATACTGCCCCTGTATTTTTTTGGGGGCTAAATTTTATCAGCCTTTTCACTTCCTAATTTCTCATACTGAGGATCTAGTCTGTGACCACATGATGCGCCCTTTGCAGTAGTAGTCTCACAATGTCTATGATATTCAGGAGAACTGAAGTTCCACCTTCTCTTCGTTCCTGAAGCCAAACACAAGACCTGGCACTTAATATCTTGATGAATATTGACGGACGTTCCATGGGTGTCACAGCTGGGGAAATCAACAAGTCTTCCAAATTATGCAACCTTAAAAAAATCAAAGATATGTAATAGATGAAAGTGGGACCACACTTAATGATTACTACAGTCAGAAAGGACCTGAAGAAATAAAGGTAGCAGCTTAAGGGTACAAGCAATGTCTATATAAAAGCCTATACCAGCAAACGTGGCATCTAACCACTCAGCAAAGCCTTGGACGGGTGTGAGGGTGATAGACCATTGGTTTATTAGGTTACAGATGTTTGACATATCTATAACCTTTGAGCATGACTCCCTACAGGATTGTGACTGTCCAGAGCAGGTAAGTAGAACATCTGAATTGATGTGACCTGTTGTGACCTTTCTAATGTCATGTTCCCATTTATCCAGTGATTCAATTGTCCACATGGACAGAGGGAACTGATCAGTGCTCGTCTTTACCCCTGCACATTTCTATCACAGCCCATTCTAGAATACATATGTAACCTTAGTGAAAGCAGCTTTAAATGTGCAAGACAGTGTGTGTGTGTGTGTGTGTGTGTGTGT
>JADRCH010011148.1:0-10421 GCA_019843965.1 Rhynchomys soricoides
TCACCCTAGCTCTGATGGACCATGCCTGGTTCCTGTACAGCGAACAGAGTAGATCAGTAGGAACATTGGGGATAACACCAATAGGCTCCCTTCTCAGGGACTTCCAGTCCTGAGCTCACAATACTGTTCTGAATTTTTACTGGGAATGGGAGGGAGGACACAATGGTTTTGATTATTTCCCTAGACTTTCTCTTGCATTCTATTGGGGTGCTATTTAAAAAAACAAACAAACAAAAAAAAAACAAGCTATGAAATAACGGGGGTGGGGGGAGTGCTTCCCCAAAGCCATCCAACACCAGATACCAAAACGTTACTACAGAACCATTATTAACCTCTGAGGCGCTGGCACCACTAAACATTAACACTCTAGAGTCACACTAGCCATTTCCATGTAGATAGTTTGTAAGGATCCACAAGTGCACATCTCCCACAATCATCTCCGACTCACACTACTACAGTGGAGGGGCAGACAGAGGTCAGCTTTGGGATGTGTTAACCAAACTCAAAAGTCACAAAAGACGATGAGTAAGCTTGCTTTTCTAGCTTTATAGTTGCCAGACGCTTCAGGGCCATGAGGTACTGAGCAGCTTTACACTGGAGGTATCAAAGTACTTGACATCAATTCATTACTAGACCAATTCCCTATTGTCTCCTCTAGTGACTTCTTCTGATATTAAAGTCTCAGGGAACTCATCCACTATTTTTGATCCCAGGGAACCTTTTGACCTATGGTGTCAGAAAATGCTGGCTGTTGACTTATGACAATAACAAGTGGCTTTTCCCCAAAGCCTGGTTTGCCTCATTCTCCTGTGGGAAAATATGAAAATCTGAAATTAAACTGTTTCATTCCGTTGAGCCATTCATGAGCACGGACAGAAAGTGTGAGTTTCTCTTTGCTGATTAATAGGCCGCTGGGTTCAAGGCTCTTCCCTTAAATCCGGCGCATTACCAATAATCCACTAACTATCCCTCCTACAATCCCATCACAAGCCCTCTTCCTAAATGCCACACCCATGGAAAGAAACACCTTTTGGGCTTTGGAGCCGTTTCCCGCCAGACCCAGGCCTGAGAATGAATGAGGCTGACTCCTTTCATGACAAATTCTAATTCAGTCTCTTGCATCTAATTCTAAATAGGTACAAATGAGCATTAGGTTTTGCATCTAGGAATGGGGATAATGACAACCAACAGGCTGTCCCAATGGACCTACATACATGATTAACTCTACAGGAAAAATACTTAGAAAACCATTTAAGATGGAAGAGGCTTTATTAATATATTTTTTCTGTTTCTGCTTCATTATTATGGCTAGACAGGAAAAAAATAATCCTCACAGCCTCCTTGAGACATAGTCTATCTGACCTGAATGCATTTTGTCTTAGATAAGTGGAATGTTTTTGTCTCAAACCATAAGGAACAGTGCTAACCTGCAGCATCCCAGTGGCTCTCCACAGAAAGCCCCACAGTGCTCAGGTAACTCTCCAAGAGGACAAAGAAAAGCCACTCACAACCTCTGCTCTGTGGGCTCAGAGAATCCAAGCTCTACTCACAAATAAAAGTTAAGAAAGTGGCCTAAGGTCAGAGATTCCCACATAATTAACAAGACAGATTGACTTTATTCAAACCTGCTATTGAAGTGTTTTAAAAAGATGAAGATCAAAATCGCATGTCAATTGCCTTCCCATCCCCTAATCCCTAAATATAACCAGCACTTAGTGGCTTATCTTATATCCTGTCTCTGGCTTCATAAAAACTGCTGGATTTATTTTATTTTTTCCCAGCATATCTGAGTTAATGAAAAAGGGATGACAGTCAGAGCAATTTCATTATTTGTGTTCTTTATAGAAACAACTTCCTCTCTGCCTCCTGGAAAGCAGACTCTTAAGGAGCGCCACCTCCACCTTCTTTTCCCCTCCCAGCCCCCTCTCCTGCCTCCTGTCTTTCTCACATACACATCTACTGTACACATAAATCAACTTGTCACAGCTTGTCTCTACACTGACAGCTGTAATTGCTTCAGGTTATAAAAATATCTTTAGGACAATACCTTTCAAGTTCTCTCTCTCTCTCTCTCTCTCTCTCTCTCTCACACACACACACACACACACACACACACACACACACACACACGCACACACACACACGAAGATTAGAGTGTGTGGTGGCTTCTACCTGACCTGGCACTTGTACACTGCACTGGGGTTTGAACAGGGAGAAAGTCCCGATGATGGTCAGTCTACTGAGCTTTTGTATTTTTACTCCATGTTACCTACAGCAAGCTGGGGTGAGCTAAAAAGCCATGGCTATTCCACCATGCAAGGAACAAGAGCAAGAGCAGTAACTTAAGAAAGGCCAGCTCGAGTTCTCTACAAAAGGGAAAGGCCCCCCTCTCCTGGTGGAGATTTCAAACAGAAGTACAGGCAAAATGAAAAATGCAGGGCGGTTAGTGAGTGGCCTGACATCAAATAGATATTGGAAGATTTAATCAGAAAGAGCAGTGTAAATCTGGATAAAGAGGTGCCTCCGGGGGGTGTAGGGAAGGGCTGGGCTTTGGAAAAATGCGTGCTATTTTTTGCTCCTCTATGAATACAGGATCACAATAAAAACCACTGCTCATTGGGGCTGCACTCCAGTGTGTTAAGATTTCAGTAGGAAGAGCAATCAGGCAGCATGAAGACGGGAAGATCGCTGCAAGGACAGAAAAGAGGTCAGAAATAGAGAGGTCCGAGAAGAAGGAGATGAAGAAAAGGCAGGGGCATGGCTGCCTGTCCGTGGGCTTTGAAACCCACAGAAATGTATGAGAGATGCACAAAGCAGAGAGAGTGTAGAGCAAAAGCTATGGAGGGCAACTGAATGAGCCAAAATCAAAGCACCAAAATACAAAAGGTACTCTAGAGAGTACATCCCAAGAGTCAGAGAGGTTGGGACAAAATTGTCTCTTGTGTAAGATTTGGATCTTAGTAAAAACCACAGACCCAGAGAATCCCAGGAGGACGTCTCCGAAAGGATATGGGAAGATGTGCAATACATACCTCTCATTTTAGGAAGGAAAGATTGAGCCCCAGAAGGCCATCCTAGGTATAAAGCTAATGATGGACAAAGCAGGACAAGAACTCAGTACTCCTGACACTTTCCCAGCTGTCTTTCTATTGGTCCACAGCTATGGACACTGCTGAAGAGCTGACTATCAAATACTGGCTTATTGCTACATCTGGGAACCATTCAGACAACTAAGGAGGAGACCACCACAAGTTGCTTATGATTACTCTGGGCATCCAGTACTCCCACTGAACCTGATACATTCAGTAAGCCAGCATGTATAGGGCCCCTGTTGATGACTCGATAAAGATGAAGAAGAGAACCCAGGCCTGCTCTCTAGTTGCCAGCAGTCAGGTGCTTTTGGGTTTCTCAGCCACATTATTCACACTGATATCTAGAGATGTTGAAGTTCTAGTGAATTCTGATTTGTTCTCCCCTAAGCTGAGAAAAGTAAGCTGAGACCTACCTTCTCCTTAAGATGCAAACCTCTGGTGCTTATCCAGATTTCTAGGCACCAAATTGGCCTTTCTGGAGTCATTCATTAAGAGGAAGGAGTATACTTAGGCATTTCCGAATGTGGAACAAATTATATAGTCAGGAAATCGCATACAGAGCATGCTGTCTACCAAGAGATACAAACAGGGCGTAAGGAGTTTCTCAAAACCAAGAATACACTTGTGGTATAAACACTGAGGGGAAGAAATGGAAGGAGGCAAGTCATGAAAAGTCTTTTTGTTGTTGATTTTGGTTTGGTTTGGTTTGGTTTGAAGGAAATGATTCTAAGCAGAACTTTACTGCTGAGGACGAAGGAAGGGAAGGTGCCATGGGAGAATCCTTGTAGCAGGCTGACTTCACAGACTCTATCCCATCCAAGAACAGAGGGAAAATGAGCACAAACCACTACTTATCTGGCTGTGTTGAGCTGAGCTTGGAGTGTAACCTGATAGCTCTGTCTCCTTCAGTAAGATATGTGTACTCCCGCCCCCATCAGTCCATGTTATCCACCAAGAGCAACTATGGGCTTTGGAATCAGGATGGGCAAAAGTCAAATTTCCATGCTTTTGAACTAGGGTGGGACCTTGGGGACACAGCTTTGCCTGTAAACTAGTAGAATTCATGGTCCCAAACACCTGGAGCTGGTATAAGGCTATGTGAACAGATGTGGAAGCTCATCTGAGAGCATGGCTTCTCCTGTATTTTTCAGGACAGGACCTGGAGGAGCTGTGTTAAACTTGTCCGGGTGATCAAAGAGAAATTCATTCACAGGACAGTAGGAGTCTGGGAACAGAGAACAGACCTGCTGACAGTCATGGAGTTTAAAACACGAGGGGCCTCATCCCAGAGAGAGAAAAGAAAACCATGCTAGGATATGGTAGAAAGACAAAGAGCCTCCATCTCCACACTCCCTACAGGAAGGAGAGTGACCACATCCCACACCCCACTGTGCCATCTCTGAATGCCTAGCCATCCAATTGCTGCTGCCTGCTCACAGGAAAGGAAACCATCCCTTGAGATAACTTGGCTTACTCTTTCAGTACTCTGAGCTCTCATGTTTCCATGTATAGTGGAACGTTAGGGAAGACCCAGGGTGTGGAGGGAGAAGAGGCCTCCAACCCATCTGAAGTAAGCCACACCTTAGAACCCTTTTCCAAGCTCTCCTGAACCTTTCTCTGCCTCTGTATGCCCGGTGCAGGTAAAGCTACTCTGTGTCTGGATGACAGACTTGATGCAGGCTCCATTTTCAGAAATTCATTTGGTCTTCTAACCTTTCTAATACCCCAGAGAAGTGAGCCCGATTACTCTTCTAGAGAGGTCACCCACGGGCGTCAGTCTACATGACTAACTCACATACATACTACCCTATCAAGTCTAACATTTGCAAGAAGCTGCCCCACTGTTCAAGACCTGGCTTCTGATATCAGAACAGGCCTGTGCATGGCATTGTTGAAGCCTCACACCTGGAGCACACCCAATTTAATGTCAGACAAGCACACCTTTCAAGCCCTTACTGCTTGGATCCCTAAATAATCACCCACTATGCCTGGCTCTCCCTAACCTTTTATCCAGTTTTCTTTGGAGGGCTTTACTCCCTGTTCCTCAGCTCAGAGCAGAAAGAGAAAAGGCAAACTCAATGGGATGGGGTACATGCTGTATAATACACTGCTTCAGTTCTCTTCTTACTAGTAATGAGTTCCATACAAATATCATTTTGTATACAGGAACACCTGGGTTCCAGTTTCTCTCAGCCCATCAGCTGAACTCACTGCTATTTGAAAATGTTAGGTTTTTTATTTGTGAAATGAACCAGCATCCTTCAGGGACGGTGAGTCACTGCGAAGATCTCACAGCTAATTCATTCCAATGGGCTAATACACTTCTGAAGAATTAAAAGAATGATTCCAGAGAAAGACAAGAACTTTTGAGAGGCAGGGATCAAGGGTCTGCAGTCACAGCCCCAGTCTGCCACTTACTGTGAGGAAGTGTCTGGGACTTTACCTCCTGACTTCCACACAAGGAGCTTGGATTAGATGATTTCCAAGGACCTTTCCAACTCTAATAGACTGTGATTATGATGCTTGTCAGCCCCTCTTCTCTGAGCAGTTTATCTTTCAGAGTCTCTTATCTGTTCCTCCTGTGCAGAAATAGCCTCTTCCTCCTGCCCTTCCACTCTCCAGTAAGCCAAGGTACCACTTCAGAATTCAGAAAACTATCATACAAGGTAATTAATGAGCTGCTCCAGATCTAAGGCAAGCCGATGGAGAAGTCACGATGATTAAAAGTCTTCCGATAAAGAGTTTCTTTAAGGCAAAGAAAATCCCACAATGCATCCAGCAATGTTAATCTTCAATAAATACGCTGTTAATATTTAACTGGCATTTATTTAAACTTACAGTAACTGTCCTATTAAATCTAAATTAATTGCTCATTGGGGAATCTTCCCCTAAAGCCTAGCTGGGACATGTCTGTCTAGATCATAGCCTACACTAGGCATCTAGCCATAAAGAAGATACTGAAGCCATCCTTCCAAGACTTGGTTTTTGGAGTAGCAGGGCTGCAAGGGTGCTGCAGACGGACTAGGCTAGTAAATTGTCTGCCCTGTGAATTTCTAGGAGCACAACTGTTTCTGCTCTGCAGTAAGAGACTACTCTGTTTTGTTAATTGTTTTTTGTGATACAAGGCTATACAAGACACCTTGTCATGCAAGAATACAATGTGCACAGACCTCTGCTACCCTCTGCCTTTACTCCTTTCCCACCCATCGTTGTTTCCAAGGACTCTCACTTCTATTTTCATGACTCTATATGAGGATGACTTTAATTTATTAAATATGAGTATCTCAGTTTGCATCCATTTTCCTACAAATGACAGAACTTCATTCTTTGATATGGATAAATAAAATTCCTCTTCTTTCTGTGTCTCTCTGTCTTGTCTCTCTCTCCTTCTCTCTCTCTCTCTCTCTCTCTCTCTCTCTCTCTCTCTCTCTGTATGTGTTTGTCTCTCTGTCTAGCTGCCTGCCTGACTGTCTCTGCTGTCTGTCTCTGTTTTTCTCTTTCTCTCTCTTTGCTTACCAATACTTTTCTTTTTAATACATGCTAGTTCAGTGCCCACCACAAACTATAGGTCAATCACAACCCCTCCATCTCCTGTTCAGACTCTGATTTTTGACTCACCCTTCTTTCTTTTTGCCTCATTATATCCTGAGGTACATAAATAAGACATTAATACTTTGAGTCAATTGTATGCTCATATCTGTATACACGTACACACATATAAATACAGCTTACATACAGGCACAAATAGAAATACACCCTCATGTGTCACAGGGAGCATTTTGTAATGGCAGTCATCTATAAAAGAGCTGTGAAATAATCCCTGAGCCATGCTGCTTTGTCAGGGGTAGCCAAAGTGTAATTGGGTAGAACTGATCTTTGGCTCTTCCTGGAATCAATCAATATTGTTTTATTATAAGTGTGATCCTGGCTGAACTTGGGTGATGCTATTTCACCATGATTAGAACACATCTACATTTGCTCACATTCTCAAACTCATGGGTCTCATCAGATGCTTGTGGATTTCAGATAAACATGTCACACAGGACAGTGCTCAGGCAGGGCTCTGCTTCAAACCAATGCGTCAAGGCTGACTAGATCCTATATTTTCCTCAGGATTGTGGGAACAGAACAAGGCACACATCATCCACTCTAAGGTATCTGAAGGTTCACATAGGCTTCTCTATATTCTGTTTGCCTTGCAAGGCCAGGTTGGCAGAGCTGTAGCTAAGAATAGATGTGGCAAAGACAGACCACTGAAGAGAAGGTAGGCAGAGAGGCAGGTAAAGCACCCACACTTTGTAAGAGGACTATGCTTGTTCTTAATCACTTGTGGAAGGTTTGAATTCGTACTGCCATAGAAGTCAAGCATTTTTAAAAATAGTTTTTCTAACTAACTCGTATACACCATCACTTGTTTGTTGTCTTGTTTTTTATTTTCCCTCCTCCCTTCAATCTCTGTCAAGTTAGACTTGAAGACAGTACGGGACCCTTGCAATGCCTTCAGTTAATAAAAGAAATTCCTCCTTTTCCAAAACATCTTTATTCTTCATTTTACTGACACTTAGAAAGTAGAAAAAAATGAATGACATTCCGAGTTGTTCTGGGTTATTTTGTTACCTCATTATTCACCCTTACTGACTCCATTTGCTCTAGGCTTTACACAGTGGAACATGGAAAGGTATGGTTGGTTGATGTTTCAAGACCTTGGGTCTCTCCTCTCCTGGGGGTCAACCCCTGTGGCTTTTTCCTCCCAGAAAAAGAATGTTTTCTCTGAACCTCCTATAGGTTGGTTCCTTGGAGTTTATCAAAGAGCTGCAGGAAGCAGGAAAGCTAGAAGAGCTACCACAAAGCTCCAGAGTAGATTTTCCTGAACTCAGGTCGCTCTAGTCCTGGAGGAGGGAAAAGGGGAGATGTTGTGTATGCATGTGAATCAGGCATAACATGTGAAAATAATTTACCTCAGCTTTCACAACAGTTTTGACAAGGTGTCAAGATCAAAGATGCCTTAAAAAAGTGGATGATGAGGAGTCTCTGTTTTTCCCTCCAAGGCAGAAAATTAGCTTAAAGCTAAGATGTGAATCAAGTACAGATTGACATATTTCTATAAGGAGAAGTATTAATAAGAGATTCCTCAAAGGACAGTTGCTAGGACAAATCAAATGTAATTTTATTATTTTATTTTATTTTATTATTTTGGGCAAATGGTCTGTCAAAAGAAATTCACAGAAAGCACTCCCAGGTTTTCAGACAACATTGTAGTCCATTAAAGAATTAAATCTTCAGCAGATAGGAAGGAGCTGAGACAGTCCACAAACTTATGTGAATGTGCAAAGAAAGTGAAGTGGAGTACAAGAGGCTTCGATGTGTACTGATCAGATATTGAGTCCTGGATGGATAAGAGAAAACTACCGGGTGCTGGACTAAATATGGATGTTGTAGTCAATGGCCTGGACTTTGACTTCAGGCTCCACAAACTGCCTACTTGATCTCGAACAATTCTCTTACCTCTCTATGTCACAAGTCTTTCCTATATTAAAATGAGACAGCACTTCCTGCTATATTGACTGGAAGATTAAATAAGAAAATACAGGGAATAGCCAGCGGCATGTGGTGCTAACCCCTGAAGCAGGAGCTACTGATTCTTCCTTCTCCAACCCAGGAGAGGAACTTTGTTCTCAGTCATCAGGAGTGGTTCCTTCTGCATGGTCCTAAATGTACAGGTCACAGTGTGAAACTTTAAATGTCTTCCGACAAATAACAAAATTTCTTACACACACCCCCCAAAAAATATTGAAGCAAATGTTCTTATACAAGTTAGAGATAGTTATAAAAGTTACATAAAGGGAGCTAGATTAGAAAGAAAAAGGAACAAACCCCAAATTATTACTTTTGCTCAAAATTACTGTGACAAATTCTCCGGTCTATACTCACTTCTATTGAGATGCTGCTTGGTTCTAGAGAATTGTCAATGAGGAGGACTCCATCAAGCCTGCTTTAAAAAGTCACTTTAAGTCTCCATCCTGACCACTTCCCCTCACTACCCAATCTCTCAACTTCTCTGTCCTTTCTTTTTTGTCTTTCCTCCCCCACTTATGTCAGGTTCTTTTTATAAAATGAACACACCTCTCTGTCTCCACTGCCTCACACACACACCTTGAAGCACACAACACGCACACATACACACACACACACACACACACACACACACACACACGCTGTTCTTAATCTGAATTACTGAGATCTCTCTTAGGTAGCCAGCCTTTACCAGCTCTTGCCAGGTCTACTGCACTGTCCACACTGAGATAAGCTTCCCTGAATGAGTAGACCACCTTCCCTTATTAATCCCATCATGGCTCCCCACTGCCCTATGACTAAAATGCTCAATGAATATGTGGCATGTGAGCCTAAAAGACACAGTCTTTTGCTCTTAGCTTTATCTCCTGTCAAATTTTCTCATAACAAGCCAGGTTAGGACTTATTCCATTTGATGACTATTTTAATTTCTCAAAAATTCCCCCCATCAAGCTCTGGCCTTCGTATATGCTGCTGCCCTTCCTGGAATACTGCCCCTGTATTTTTTGGGGGCTAAATTTTATCAGCCTTTTCACTTCCTAATTTCTCATACTGAGGATCTAGTCTGTGACCACATGATGCGCCCTTTGCAGTAGTAGTCTCACAATGTCTATGATATTCAGGAGAACTGAAGTTCCACCTTCTCTTCGTTCCTGAAGCCAAACACAAGACCTGGCACTTAATATCTTGATGAATATTGACGGACGTTCCATGGGTGTCACAGCTGGGGAAATCAACAAGTCTTCCAAATTATGCAACCTTAAAAAAATCAAAGATATGTAATAGATGAAAGTGGGACCACACTTAATGATTACTACAGTCAGAAAGGACCTGAAGAAATAAAGGTAGCAGCTTAAGGGTACAAGCAATGTCTATATAAAAGCCTATACCAGCAAACGTGGCATCTAACCACTCAGCAAAGCCTTGGACGGGTGTGAGGGTGATAGACCATTGGTTTATTAGGTTACAGATGTTTGACATATCTATAACCTTTGAGCATGACTCCCTACAGGATTGTGACTGTCCAGAGCAGGTAAGTAGAACATCTGAATTGATGTGACCTGTTGTGACCTTTCTAATGTCATGTTCCCATTTATCCAGTGATTCAATTGTCCACATGGACAGAGGGAACTGATCAGTGCTCGTCTTTACCCCTGCACATTTCTATCACAGCCCATTCTAGAATACATATGTAACCTTAGTGAAAGCAGCTTTAAATGTGCAAGACAGTGTGTGTGTGTGTGTGTGTGTGTGTGT
>JADRCH010011191.1:0-23753 GCA_019843965.1 Rhynchomys soricoides
AGACCTCCTTCAGGAACCTTCACTTTTGTTCCAAGCATTTAAAGCTGCTAGACTACATAATGCCAAGGTATGGTCATCAATTTCAAGCTGCCTTTGTAATTCAGCATTGTACGATTTTAAAAAACCCTTCAAGTCTTTGAACAAATTGATTGTGTCAGATTATGAAAATGTCCCGCGCTACCGTCTCGCCAGCAAGAACGACGCGGCACACAAAGGATCCTTCTGCAGTAAAGCTTTAATGCATCTTGAGAGGGAGAGCATAAGCTTGCCAAGAATGGAGACCCCGAACAACAGAACACACGTCCCTTATATAGGCCACAGCGCTCGCCTGGGACGTGGAGCTTCCCATTGGCTCCCGCACATCAGGCCAGATGACGCCACGAGAGAGGCTGAGACTCTGAGGTGGAAAATTACCAGGTACATGTGCACTAGCCTGTTTACAACTTGTCCTCGGCTGGATGTAGGCGCCATCTTGTAATGGCGAATGTGGGTGCGACTCCGGCGGCTCCCCACATGAAAAGATCTGCTATATTCATGAATCAGTAGGATTAACATAGTAAAAATGGCTATTCTACCACGAGTAATCCACAGATTTGATGCAATCTCCACCAGAATGTCCTGGATGGTTGTATGTAGAAGAATGCAAGTAGATCGAAGTCTACTACCTGCACAAAACTCTAGTCCAAATGTTTCAAAGACCGAAAGATAAAAGCAGGTGTAATGAACCTCATAAAAGAGAATGTTAGAAATAGGCTTGAACTAATTGTCAAAGAGACAACTTTCTGAAAAGAACACTGATAGTGTAGGCAGTAAGATCAAGAAATAATAAATAGGACCTGATGATACTGCAAAGTTTCTGTTAGGCAAAGAGCACTGTCATTTGGAAAGGCAGTAGCCTACAAAATGGAGAAAGATTTTTAACATATTCTCTTCTGAATGAGGTATCTTCTAACTGAGGGCAAATATCCATCACATTACACACACACACACACACAGAGATACACACACACACACAGATACACACACACACATACACAAAGATACATATGTGTGTGTAAAATAAATGCAAATATATAAAAATTCATGATAATTAACATAGAAAACAATTAAATTAAAATTAAAGATGGGCTACAGTAGTAAACAGAGAAAAGAAAACTCACAATGGAGAAATATTCAAATGGCTGAAGATCACTTAAAGAAATGTTCAAAATTCTTAGATATAAGGGAAATGCAAGTCAAAGTGCTTTGAGATTCCATCTTACATGAGTCAGAATGTCCAAGGTCAGAAACATGAGTAACAGCTCATGCTGACTAGGATGTAGACTAATAGAAACTCTCTTTCATTGCTGGTGGAAGTGAAAATTTTTATAGCCCCTATGTAAATTACTGTGGAAATTCCTCAGAAAGATAGGAATCAGTTTACTTCAAGACCCGCCCATATCACTGTTGGGCATATATCCATCGGAGGCTTCTCTCTACCACAGAGAACTTGGTCAACTGTATTTATTGCTTCTTTATTCCTCATGGCCAGAAATAAAAAAACTGGCTAAAGATAATGTGGTACATTCACAAAATGGAGTGTTACTCAGCTGTTAAAAATAATGGCAGGAAAGCCAGGACACAAGGCCTGGGCTAACCCACTCGGCTACAATCCAGGCCTAGATCCAAAGCTTTAATATGGCCACCCCACAATCTACTTCATCTACCAGCTCCTGGAAGTCATAGAGGGGAAAGATTAAAGGAACTAAAGGGGATGGCAACTCCATAGGAAGTTCAACAGTGTTAACTAATCTGGACCCTGGGGAGCTCCCAGAGAATAAGCCACTAACAGAGAGCATACATGGGCTGGTCTGAGGCCCCTGGCACATATGTAGCAGGTATAATATGCCTGGCCTCAGTGGAAAAAGATGTGCCTAACCCTGTAGAGACTTAATACTCAAGGGAGGGGGAGTGCCAGTGGTCACCCTCTCAGAGGCAAAGGGCATGGAGGAGGGCTGAAGAACTCTGAGGTGGGGACTAGGATGGGGCCACGTTTGGGATGTAAATTAATAAAATAAATAATGAAAACAAAAGAGCGAGTACACAGAAGAAAGGAAGAGAGGAGGCAGTTTTTTTCATAGACAGGCTGAGGAGAGAACAATGGAGTCACAGGTAAAGACAGAATGATTCGGAGAAGGAGAAAGAGGAAGAAGAGTAGAACAGATTATTAAAGTTAGTATGAAGCCAAGCACAGCAGTTCAGAAAAAACTGAAAGAACCCAGATTGAATCAGTTACACTAGAGAGGAGCCTTAAATCACCCAAGCTGAGCTCAGAAAGAACTAGGAAGGAGTGAGCTTTATTCAGATATAATTCTCTGATGCTAATAACATGCTAGGCCTACAATAGATTTTACTGAGACTAGAAGCTTCCAAGACTAGGCCAGGGTTGGCATGTGGAAGCAGAAATCCTCAGAGATGACAATAAATACAGATGAATAATAGTTACTTTTACAATAAACACCTTAGAAAGTCAACTGCTCTGCCATCTCTGGAGGTAAATCTGGTCAAGGCATCTTCAATTTAGATACCAGTGTCCAGAAACTGTGCAAGATGTGATTTCAGTCTTTTGAGGACTCTGATCTGAGGCTGGGATTCCTCCCACCAGGGTCTTAAAAGAACCTGATGAACAGTAACTGATGCTAATAGTAGGGGGAAGTACAAGACCACCAACTAAATTGGGAGGAGTCATCACAAGGTCTGTGGGTCTAAATGGAATAACACACATAGAAGAAGAAAGCCATCTTCAGAGGTCTGGGGCTCTGCTTCCCGCCCACAATAGAGGAGCTCTGCTACCTGCCCTCCATTTTGTGAACACTCAGACTTCTGACCAGTTAAGGAAAACACCCCTTCCCTGATCATGTTTATGGCAGGAATCAGTGTAAGAGCAGCACAAGGGTAAATAATAGCTGTGCAGAGAATGACATGATCCCTTTATTTATGGAATAGTTACCCTATTAAGCAATGCATATTGGTGATGGCTATTCTTATTATCTGTTCTACCTGTGGACATAAGTATTGTACAAAACTGGAGGGCAGGCCTTTTAAAATTTTTTTTGCTTAAGTAGATAGATCCAGTTCAAATACAGACTCCTCGGGTAGGAAAAAACACACCTTTAATCTGAGTCTTGAGGCTCCAAAATACACACCTTTAATCCACATCTTGAGACTAGGGGACACACCCTTAACTGGGCCATACCTTCTGCTGTAGACCTATATAAACAAATGAAGAAGGAAGCTTTGTGTCTTTGCCTACTCGCTCTCGTCTTGGTAGCAAGCCCATTTCTTCACTGGCATTATAGCCTACTTCTTCAGAATTCCAGTATATACTGAAGAACACCTGAGACTTCAAACTTCTTGAACTAAGTAAGTACTGACTTTAACCATTGTTATTTAGCTGCACCTCAGCCTGTATGTTATTCTCATATATCCTCTATTTATATCTATAAATACTTTATGTCTATATATACTATTTATATATAGAAAGAGAGAGAGAGAGAGAGAGAGAGAGAGAGAGAGAGAAAAGAGAAGAGAATAAAGGACAAATTGACGTAACAGGAAGTATTTAAAAAGAGACTGGCTAGTTCCTGTGCTCAGGTTGGCAACCAGTGTGCCACAGCAGACCTCCTGCCATGTGATCTTACTCTTTCAGCCCTCCAACTCTCCGGAGCTGAGTCCCGTAGCAGATCTCAGCCACTAGGCTCACACAGTAACTGCCTGCCTCATGGTCAGCCATCTCAACACCCAATTACCAGGTAGAATTAAAACTCTTAAGCATATAGTTAACCAATCACATTTATGTATCAAGAAAGACACAATTTACAAGATGCCAATACAATAATTTCTGAGCCAATTGATAATGATAAAAGCTGCCCACCTAGATGAGACAACTTATTCCAAACTTCTAATCTTTATGATAACATAACCATCGGTGGCACTACACCAGTTCACGTCCTCTGCCATCTTCCTTCTCTCTCCTCCAAAACACCTCTCTCCTGTGCAACTCCTAACTCCACCTCCCTGTTTCCTGTCCAATCACAGGGCTCTTCTTACTCTAATGTAATTGGACAGGGAAAATCCTGCAACAAATTGAAACTAAATCTGAAGTGTATTTATAGTTTTATCCTACATGATAAAGAGTAAATAACTTCTAGTTCTTCTTTTCAGATCAACTTTAACCTCCAAACTACCTCCAGCAGAAATGTCAGGGGACCTGGAAGCCAAGAACTGGGGCTGCACACAGACAAGTATTAAAAAATTCTGCTATGAGTGGACTATTAGCAACTTTTCATTTTGCATGGGGGGAATTCGAAAAAAGATTACAAGCCCTGTGTTCTCATTCGAGGCCAATGAGGAAGTGGCATGGTGTTTGAGAGTATACCCAAACGGGACTGATGAAGAAAGCAAAGATCACCTGTCAGTGTACCTGGTGTTGATCAGTAATCCAGAGAGTCCAGTTTGGGCAAAGTTTAAGTTCTGGACCATAAATTCCCAGGGAGAGAAATTTCAAAGTATGAAAATCTCCAATGCCGTAAGCTTTCTGCAATATCAACACAGGGGATTCAAAAAGTTCCTCCTTCGAGATCTTCTTCTCTGCCATCAGCATTGTCTTCTCCCTGAAGACCAGCTCACAATCTGCTGCAAGGTGAGCATAGTAGGAGCCTTCTTTAGCATTCCTGGACAGAATATGACACCTGCAATCAAAGATCCAAAGCATGTGTTGGCAGATGACCTTGGAAAGGTATGGGAGAATTCCCTCTTCACAGACTGCTCCCTGGTGGTAGCTGGCCATGAATTCAGGGCACACAAGGCCATCCTAGCAGCTCGTTCTCCAGTTTTCAGAGCCATGTTTGAACATGAAATGCAGGAGAGTCTAAGGAACTGCATTGAGATCCATGACTTGGATCTCCAAGTCTTCAAGGAGATGATAAGCTTCATTTACACAGGGAAGGCACCACACCTCCACAGCCACTCCATGGCCACTGGTGTGCTGGCAGCTGCTGACAAGTATGGACTGGAGAACTTGAAGGTCATGTGTGAGGATGTCCTCAGGAGAAAACTCTCTGTGAAGAATGCTGCACACACTCTCATCCTGGCTGACCTCCATAGCACAGGGCAGCTGAAGACTCAGGCCCTGGCTTTCATTGCACGTTATGCTTCTGAGGTCTCTGAGACCTTGGGGTGGAAGTCAATGGTGGAGTCACATCCCCACTTGGTGGCTGAAGCATTCCACGCTCTGGCTTCTGCACAGAGTGTTTTCTTGGAGCCCTCACTCAAACAACTAAAATGATTTTAGGAGCTGAACAGGTATGACCAACACCTGTCTTTCGACAGCAACAACCAGTGTTGTTACCAATGATTTCTGGTTAGAGTCCAGTATTGCTGGAGCATTTACAGTGAATCTGGAGGAAGGCAGCATGGTGGCTCAGGATTTATAACAGCTGTAATATGTTAAAATGAAGGTCAAGGGAAGGACAACTCTATTTGGAGTCCGGGACTCTCTATTGGACATCTACCCTGTTGATGTTTTTACTTGGTTTTTGTTCGATGAGTTGGAAACTGAAATTCAATACAGGTGCTGGTCCTCAGCACCTCCCAACCAAGTTTCATCAGAGAAACTTGTCTGCATTGAACTAATCAGAACAGTTGGCCAGCTCCCAGAGAAAAGGAGAAATCAAAGAAGAATATTTACTCATCAGAGAAGGAAAAGACTATGAAGACTTTTTTTTTTAAAAAAAAGACTCAGTTGGTGGGAACTCAGCTGCAAAGTGAATTATTGCTCTCTGAGAGAACTCTGGTATGGTCCCCCGCACACCCGGGTGCATATTTACCCACCATTAACTGGCGAGCCAGAGGATCTGAAGCATTCCACTGATCTCCATGTCCACAAACAGCTCTGTAGACAAAAACTTAACCTAGTAAAATATAATATGAATAAAACTATTGAAGTCAGTCTGTGGATTCCAGAAATGTTTATGTTTAGAGAAATCACATGTAGTCCAATCAGCCAAACTCAGCTGTGGATATTTGTGTAGACCTCTCAACTCTCCTATCAGTATTAAAAACCCTTGGTCTTTTTTCTTGGCATTTAATAATGGCAAATGAGAACTCCACTGTCATGCTTTTATAAAGTCTGAGAAGAGAAGGCCAAAGTGAAAGGAGTCTATTTCTTCAGGGAGAGGCATGCAAAAATATTTTATGTGTTCTGAAATCATTAGAACGGATTGATTCACTATGGATTCATACTGTCTAGGCAAGTAGTTCCTAAAATTCCTAATGTTGTGCTCCCTTAATTCAGTTCTTCATGTTGTGATCAATCAGAACCATTAATTACTTGGTGGCTTCTTCATAACTATAGTGTTGCTACTGTTGTGAATTATACTGTAAATACCGTATATAGAGGACAGCTGATATCAACCCTTCTGAAACGGTCATTAGACCACCAAAGAATATGGGGATGCACAGGTTGAGAACCATGGCTCTAGGCCATGCCTGCCAGCACACCAGGTACCCTGCTTACAGATCTCCCCTTACTTCAGTTCCTGCAGACACAACCCACAGTCTCAACCCACCTCTGTAGCACGCAGCCTGTGAGAGTCTTCACTGCGCATTCTTCCCATATCCTGTGGATCCCACAGATCTTCCCTTTCTACCCTATTCCCCCCACTCTTTGCTCTGTCCCAGCCACCAAGGGAGACTTGCGCCCGCACTAACACAAGTGCTACTCTTTCCATCGTATCAGGAGGCTAAAGGCAGATCCCCACCTCTCTCTTTGCAACCCCTCTTACTATTTTCCCATTCTCATTCCCAGCTCTATAGCAGGAAATTTGCTGTGCTTTTTCTTTCATGTAATGCACCAACCTCAGTGGATCACAAAGAACTTCTCCCCCATCTTCCTTTCCCCAACTCATCCCATCATCTCTACCTGTAGGCATTCACTAAGAACACAGCCAAAGAACAGGGCAGGGAAACAGTTATGGAAACTGAAGAACTCATCACTCCCTCCTCCATGTCAACTTCATTCCCCAGTCTCTTGTACAGAGCTATATCATAACACCAGCTGTAGCCTTCCTTTCTGCCTGCCTACATCTCCTGTGAGTCCCTCAGGCAATTCTTTTTTAAGCTCCCTCCCCTAACTCCTTGCGGTATTCTAGCCCCTAACTCCAGCACATGCTCACTGATGACTCACTGACTGATCCTGACAGAGAAGCATGGAAGCGGCCTGTAGAGCTTCCCCTCTGCTTCAGTTCTTGCAGAACCACGCCTACCCGTCTAATCCCCAACTCGATAGCCATCCTTTCGGGTGACCTGCTTTCATGCCCTCTCCCAATTCCAAGGAGAAAAATAAGCAGATTCTGGTGGAATGTCCTCCCTCTTGTGAACCCCTTCAGACTTTTAATCTATCCCCATTGCTAATGGTCAGCTCCCAATACTCAGAAACCTTAAACCACCAGTGGCCCAAACTATTAGGTCCGGAGAAAAGTTCCTGCCTGACAGCAATGATGGCTGTTCTCAATTGTCACCTTGACTTTATCTGGAAAGAACTGCAAGCCAGAATTTGTAAAGATCATGTAAAAATGTAAAGAGAGGTTTAGGTCCAGGCCTAGAAGTACAGGCATTTAATCCCAGCATTCAGGTATCAGATGTATGCATATCTCTGAGTTCAAAGTCAGTTTACAGAACATTTTCTAAGCCTGCCAAGCCTGAGCATTGAAAGTGTAATAGAACCAAAGGGGCAAGTTCCAGTCCCAGCAACCAGCAGCAGTGGGCCTCTTGGGCCATGTTGCTCTAAGGTTAGAGTCACCTTTTCATCAAGATGTAGAGCTGTTGGTTCTTTCAGCACCAAGCCTGCATACAAGAAGACATGCTTCCCTCCATAATGATAATGGACTGAACCTCCAAAATGGCAAGCCAGCCCCAACTAAATGTTTGTCTTTATAAGTCTTGCTTTGGTCATGATGTGTCTTCACAGCCATAAAACCTTAACTAAGACAACATACAGCAATCACACTCTTCAAAAATCCAGAGAACAAACAAAAGACAAGGAACAGAACTGCTACCCAACACAGACAAATGTAGAAATTGGGATCTAAATCTTTAACCATCGCAATCCCAGACCTTTAAACAATCTATGAGAAGGAGATAGAGGTCATTAAGGAGAGAATGAAGAAATCCCTTAAACAACTCCATGAAAGCACATACAAATAGTGTGAAGAAAGAAAGAGATTTTTAAAAGAAATCCAGGAAAGCAACACAAACAGTGGAAGGAAATGAATAAAAATGTTTAAGGCCTGAAAATGGAAATAGAATCCATAAAGAAAACAAATACTGAATTCTGAAAATGAAGAATTTAAAATTTCCATACAAGGAATTAATGGAATAAGAGTTGGTTCTTTGAGAAAATTAATAAGATCAATAAATCCTTTTCCAAACTAACAAAACTGCAGACAGAATATATACATTATAATCTAATCAGAAATTAAAGCTGAGACGTAATAACAGACACAGAAAATCCAGAGACTCACAAAAACACACTTTAAATAAGTCTGCTTCACCACGTTGAAAAATATAAAATAACTCGATAGTTTTCTCAATAAGTATCACTTCTCAAGGCCAAATCACAGTCAGAGAGTCAATTAAACAGAAGTAACTCCTAGTAAAATAGAAATGGTCAATTAATGTCACCCCACTTGCCACCCTTTCCAAACTGTATCCTCCAACCCTCTTTCCTCTTTGTTGCTGTTACATGCATCCTACTCAGGAGGAGATTCCCTGCTGGACTAGAGGCCAACAAGGCCAGGCCATGAGAATTGCAGGCGGCTACCTTCTCACATCATATTCTGTTCTCTCAGTGACCCTTCACTCCATGACTATCGCTAAGCCCTCTTTCCCTGTGTACTGGCTGGTTTTGTGTCAACTTGACACAAGCTGGAGTTATCATAGAGAAAGGAGCTTCAGTTGAGAAAATGCCTCCATCAGAACTAGCTGTAAGGCATTGTCTCAATTAGTGATCAAGAGGGGAGGGCCCTTGTGGGTGGTGCCACCCCTGGGCTGGTAGTCTTGGGTTTTATGAGAAAGAAAAATTGAGCAAGGCAGGGGAAACAAGCCAGGAAGAAACATCCCTCCATGGCCTCGGCATCCTCACCTGTATCCTGCCCTGCTTGAGTTCCAGTCCTCACCTCCTTTGGTAATGAACAGCAATGTGGAAGTGTAAGCCGAATAAATACATTCCTCTCCAGCTTGCATCTTGGTCATGATATTTTGTGCAAGAATAAAAACCCTGATTAAGAGAAATTGGTACCAGCATAGTGTGGTATTCCTGTGACAACCTGACTATGTTTTGGGAAGGACTGTGGAAGGACTTTGGAACTTTGAACTAGAAGAGCCATTGGGATGTTAAGAGCTCTGTGGGATGTCGTGTAGGAGCTTGGAAGGTAATGTTGAGAACAGTGCAGAAGATGGAGGCCTGGCTTGTGAAATTTCAGAGGGAAGATTAAAGACTCTTATCAGGGCTGATTGTGAAGATTCTGTATGGTTTTAGTTAGCTGAGGCTGAAGAACCAGCTGTGATTACCAAGACACCAGAACTACTAAAGTGAATACTTTGCATTACTGTAACTATTGATGCTGTTTAGCTGGAGCTAAGAAATTAGTGTTGATTAGGAAGAGACCAGCATCACTGAGGTACCATCTGCTGGGAAGTGTTTTCTGAGAGCACAAAGAGGCTGTGTTCCAGATATTGCCAAGGTTGTACCTTGTGCTGCAGCTGGACTTGGTAACATGTAACAGTTACCCAGGTGGTACTGGTTTTGAAGGCCTGAAGGGCTCATGAAAAGCAGCTGAGGCTGGGCCCTGTGAGAGGCCATGGAAAGCCATTGGTGAAGGTGCAGCCTCAGTTGCAGTTGATGGCCCAGGCTGAAGGGGTCATGCAAAGGATTTGAGGCGTGGCAACATGAAGAGAGTCTGTGAGAGGCTATTGGTGAAGCCTTGTTGCAGTAAAAGACAGCAGTGTTTTGGAGATGCCAGTACTGTGAGATGACCACTAAGAACAGCAGCAGCAGTGGAGTACAGGCAGCTAGAGCCTAGAAGACAAGGTGTGGAATACAAAAGGCAAGGCTGGAGAAGTGACCCAAGCCCTTGGATGAGCCCAGAAGATTGTGAGTGGATCCCAGGCATTGGACAGTTGGAATTTGATTTTGCTTTTGTGACTGTGCCATGATATTTTTCCCTCTTGAAGGAAGAAAGTATTTTAGTGGAGCTCACAATTAAGAAACTTTTAAGTCTTAGAAGACTTTGAATTTTAAAAGAGATTGGGTATTTTAAAGCAATTAAATTTTAATAGGTAATAATTTGCAAAGACTGTGGGACTTCTAAAGATTTTTAGGGAAGATTTTAAAGGTTCTTAGGGATGAATAAGAAAGTAAGGGTTGAGGTTTAATAGTGATGTGTTTATTTGTCAAGTTGACAGGGGTCAATTGTACTGGCTGGTTCTGTGTCAACTTGACACAAGCTGGAGTTATCACAGAGAAAGGAGCTTTAGTTGAGGAAATGCCTCCATGAGATCCAGCTGTAAGGCATTTTCTCAATTAGTGATCAAGGGGAGGGCCCCTTTTGGGCAGCAATATCCTTGGGCTGCTATTCTTGGGTTCTATAAGAAAGCAAACTGAACAAGCCAGGGGAAGTAAGCCAGTTAGAAACATTCCTCCATGGCCTCTGCATCAGTTCCTGTATTCTGACCGTTTCAGTCCTGACCTCCTATGGTTATGAACAGTAATTTGGCAGTGTAAGCTGAATATACCCTTTCCTCTCCAACTTGCATCTTGGTCATGAAGTTTGTGCAGGAATAGAAACCCTGACTAAGACACCCTTCTCTTCACTGTGTCAGTGAAGTTCCCAACATGGACCTAGAACCCCCTGGCTGGCCCTGTTCACTTGACCCTGTCCACCTTCACTTTAGAGCTGCAATGATGCCATTTCCTTAGACACAATAGGGCTATTGCACATGCCCTGCCTCATTCTCCTGCCTTTTTTTCAGCATTGCCTGTCATGCCCCAGATCTCCTAGGTCTTCATGGCTTTTCTGTCTCCCTGTGCTTCTCTGACCCTTTCTTGTAGATAAGAGCACTCTCCTAGAGATTGGTTTTTCAGTCTTGCCTAATGGCCTCCACAAAGTCCCTGGTGCCTGATGCCCAGCCTCATCTTGGGATTAGCAAGGCTGAATCCCTAACTCCCACTGAATGCGGTAAAAACCCACTGAAAAGCTTGTGTCTTCCTCCAGTTCCGCTGGAGTCTCTCATGACCATGGGCTACAGTGATATCTTCCCCCAACCCCCTCTTTCATCCACAGGAAAGGTGTTATCCATGCTGTCCCACTCCCCCTAGGGATGCCTTTTAGAAAAATCCTCAAGATTTTTCAGCTTGTACCTGTTCAC
Source organism: Rhynchomys soricoides (assembly GCA_019843965.1). Classification (NCBI taxonomy): domain Eukaryota; kingdom Metazoa; phylum Chordata; class Mammalia; order Rodentia; family Muridae; genus Rhynchomys; species Rhynchomys soricoides. The sequence goes on from JADRCH010011191.1 coordinate 11,467, forward strand.
TGAAGAGTTCTAAATTAGTTCACTTTTGCAATAGGATTTGAACACAAGACTCCTTAAATAATCAATCCAAATGGTCATCTATTGACACTCTCAATCCTAATATATTATGATTGTTTTACAGATAGTTCAGGTGGTCAGGGAAATGGAAAGATATTCCCTATTTTCTATTTTTCTCTTCTCCACTCCAAGCCCTGTTTGATTTTGTCTGGTCTCTCTCCTGCCCAGACACACACACACACACACACACACACACACACACACACACACTGTGTAAATGTCCTGTTTCTAAAGTTACTTGATGTATCTGTAAGTTTGTTGCAAAGTGAAAGCTGGGAGGTGAACCAAGCAGGATGGGAAGAAAGCAAATGAGTAACCCCTCAGCATGCACACATTTTCCCCCAGGCTGGTGCATATCTCAGCTTACTCCTGCACTCCCTTCAATTTCTAAGGCTCAAAACTTTTTTTGTCTCAGCTTACTGCATTCGGTTTTACAGGGATTTCGGTGTCTTTTAGGTATGAGTAGCATTCAACTATTTGCTGTTCTTCTTCAATTAAAAGTTGGTTCTGAAGTTTGCAATATATATAGTGTGTGCATGTATGTATGTATGTGTTTCTAAAAAAAGTGGATATGAAAAAGCCAAATTATCTGAGTAAAAAAATTGGTGTACTGGCTAGTTTCCTGTCACTTGACACAAGCTAGAGTCGTCAGAAAGAAAGGAGCTTCAGCTGAGGAAATGCCTTCATGAGATCCAGCTGTAAGGCATTTTCTCAATTAGTGATCAAGGTGGGAGGGCCCATTTCATTGTTGGTGGTGCCATCCCTGGACTGGTGAGCCTGAGTTCTATAAAAAAGCAAGCATATTGAGCTGTGTAGAAGCAAGTCAGTAAGCAGCATCCCTCCATGGCCACTTCATCAGCTCCTGCCTCCAGGTTCCATATCTGTTTGAGTTCCTGTCCTAACTTCCTCCAATGATGGATTATGATCTGGAATTATAAGCCAAATAAAACCTTTCCACCCCAAGTTGGTTTTTGGTCATAGTGATTTACTACAGTAATAGTGATCCTAACAAACACAAATGGGTACTCATCTAAATGGGGGAATGATTTTGAATCAAATTTGTAGGAGGCCTCCTAGGGTATTATCTGTTGGCAAATGGTTATGGTCCCTATCCCTTGTTCATCTGAATTTAGTAGTCCAATGCCAGCCTTTGCCCCACCTCCTACAGATCCCAGAATGCTGAGGTCTTTTCTTTGGGTCATTTCTAGGAAAACAAAACAAAACTACAACAAAAACAAAAACATTGTTTCTCATGCCTTGCCTACAAACCCTGTTCAAATAACCTTGCTTACTACACTTAAAACATCTGCCATTTTGATTTTTCTAAATACATTTAGAAATGATTTCTGTCATATTGTCACCACACATGTTATCCATCATCAGCTGAGTCTCTAATCCATTCCTCTGTTTGTGTTGATCGTTTAAAGATCCTACCACACTTTTGCATTCTGAATTACAATTTTCAAAAGCCAAAGATTCAATCAGTATTTTTTTTGACTCCTGAACCTGATATCATTCTATTCACAGCTGAAGTCAATCATTACAAATACCAGTAAAAGTTTTTTTGGTGGCCATGTATATTTTAGCAAATGACAGAGACCTCTTTACTGACACTTCAATTTTGTCCCAAGCATTTAAAGCTACTTAACTATATATCCTGAGTTTCTGTTTCCCAGAAATAGAAAAGCCCAAAACAATTCAAGTCCAGGACAAACCACCCCTCATCGTCAGCCAATCAGGACCTGCCAGAAACTGCCCACCACCTGCTCTAAGTCAAGCCTAAGCCCCAAATAGTTTATCAGCAATGATTCTAAAATGGACACAAAGCTTCCCAGAACCTTGACCAATCACAAAGGCACCCATAGCCCTGGAGATAGAGCAAACCAATCAAGGGAAAGAAACATAAATGTCATTCACTCCTACACTAACAGTCTTTAAATTAACTCTGTAAAGCGTATACCTCTGTCTTCCATCCCGATGTATGTCAGACCCCTGCATGTTGAATCTCTGCAAAATAACTGCTCTTTGCTGCTGCATAACATTTGAGTGTGTGGTATCATTCTTCAGTGAATTTTTGGACCCTCATACTTGGGGGCTCATCAGGGATTTGCTGAATACCTCTGACCCAATGAGTTGGGTTTTGTTTTTTTGTTTTGTTCTGTTTTCTGGTCACTAAGTTTGTTTCTTGTTTTGTCAATTGTCACGTAAGTGTTTTCTTTTCTGGTTTAATACAGAGGCCAAGAGGGACAGAGCAGACATCTTTTCTGTCACCCAGTCTGGGATAATCGAGGACACTCATGAACCCGATCTGGAAAACTTGGTAGTTCTCATCTGATTCATAAAATGACTGTGTTTCTGTGGACCATCCATGAAAAAGGAGGTCATCTGAGACAGCCTTTTCTTTTTGGTTTTGCTTTCCTGAAAATATTATTCTCCATCTGTCTGTGTGTACTTTGTTTATGGTTTCTGTTGAAGTATGTCTGTTATTTCCTGTGTGTATTTTGTCTGTGCACAAGCTATTTAGATCCCTAAGAGAGGACACATACAGAGTCCCCAACTGGGTTTGGTCCTCAGACATTACAAGTACTTCCACCAAGTTGTAGGATATTCATGTCTGGTTGTTATTCCTAACAAATTAACCATCTTTAGAAGGAATAGATAGCCCACTTATGAACTAGGATGGCATGAGGAGGGATCTTTTCATCCCTCTACAATCTACAGTGTGAAGGTTGTTGTGTATGAGGCCAAGGGCCACCTATTCCAAGTGTCAAGTATAGCCACATGGCAGTAATATTCAAAAGCCCCCTGTTGGGTTGAAATCCATTTTGCCACTGGCTGTACCTCTTCACACCTTCTTCCCTTGCCCTCCCTCCTTCCTTGCTTCTTCTCTCTGTCCCTAGGGAGGATTTCAGTCCTCTTCCTTATATCTCTGCCCCTGCTTCTGCTGCTGTCCCTGCCCAACTGGCCCAGGTAGAAGAAGGAACAGTCCATGACTTTCCTGACTCTCCAGTCTCCCATTTGGAGTCTTCCTCACACTCAGGATATTGTGCCCAGACTGCTGACTCTACTATAACTTTACTACTCCAGTCTTCTGAAAACCCAGCTGTATAGGGGTGACAGTTTATGACCTGTGTACCATTGGCCAATTATGACCTTTATCATTCCAAGTTGTAACAACTCTCCCCTTTTCAGAAAGACCTTCAGGTCTTATAGGTCATTTAGATTCAATCATGTTGACTCATTAGTCCTCCTGGGATGACCATCAGCATCTGCTACAGGTTCTTGTCACAACAGAGGAAATAGAATTGTGGGAGATGGTTGGAAATTGGTTCTGGGAGCAAATGGATTCCCCACCCAAGTCCAGGATAATATTGATATGGTCTTACCTTTGACCACTTCTGACTGGGATTTTAACATTCTTGAAGGTTGGGAGAGGCTGTGGGTCTAACACCAGAGTCTGTTGGGTGAGCCTCAGAGAAGCCACTAAGTACATTATCTAAGGTAAACTATCTCATAAATTTATCTAAGGTAAGCCAGGGGAAATAACGAGTGCCCTAGAGAATATCTAGACAGTCTTTTTTGAAACCTATAGGACCTATACTCCCTTTGACCAAGAAACAAGAGAAAATCATGAGTGGCAAACTTGGCTTTTGTTAAACAAACTGCCCCTCATATCTGGCAAGAACTTCAGTGCCTGGATGGTTTTGTGGTTAAGCAACTTCTTATAAGTTCACATAGGAAAGACTGTATGACTGGGAGCCTTTGGACTCAAAGCCATGGGTAACCTTAAAGGAGGAGGGGAAAGCCATATACTTTTTGGTGGGTGCAGAGGTACAACATTCTCTCTTGAAACAAACACTAGGGCCATTTTCAAATAAAAAATCATGAGTACAGGGACAACAGGCATCAGGACCTATCTATAGACTAACCAGAGAAACATGGACTTGGGAGGGAGACAGATAACCAATTCATTCACGGTTATCCCTAAAGACCATACCCACTGAAGGGAAGAGATTTTCTCACTAAATGGGAGCCCAAATCCATTTGAATCCAGAGGGAGTGAAAGTGCTGAATAAGAATGGCTCCATCCATGTTCTCACTTTGGCCCTGGAAGGAGAATACTAATTGTTCCCTCAGCCAGCCCCAACTCTAAGCCTCTCCTTACCTTCAGAGGTTCCTGGAAGAGTCCTTGAGGTCTGTGCAAAAAAAACAAAAACAAAAACAAAAAACCCAATAGGAATTGTCCATTATCAGGCCTCACTTCTAGTCCAATCGAAGGTTGAATCAGGCAATATCCAATGTCCATAGAGTTCAGAACAGGGATTACTTGCTTATCACCCCTGAATTGGAGACATGTCAGGAGACCACATGACACCTTCTATAGGAGCTGAGTCAGCCAGGCAACCGAGTGACTGCTAAAAAAGCCAAGCTTTGACAACTTGATGTCACCTATTTGTGGTACATACACAAGGGGGGCCAACACATGCTTTCAGGGCCTGGATGCAATCATGCTTAGCATCCCAGTTTCATCATCATGAAGGAAGTATGGGAATTACCGGGTTCTGTCAGGTTTTGTAGACTCTAGGTTTCAGGTTTCACTGAGATAGCCAAACCACTATATGAGGCCACCAGGGGCCATGAGATAAGATAGAATAGACCCCCAAGATAGACATGGCTTTTAAGACCTTGAAAAAAGCCTTGTTGTAGGCACTGGCCCTGGCCATTATGGACAGACACAACCCCTCCCACCTTCACATAGATGGAAGAAAAGGGATAGCCAAGGGTGTGTTCACCCAAACCATTTGGAACCATTGAAAAATCCAAGTTCTTGTATATGTAAAAGGCTGTGCCTGGTGGCCCAAGAATGGCCAGCCTGTCTCTGGATCATAGGTACTACTGCCCTGCTGGTTAAGGACACTGAGAAAAAAACCATGAGATAGAAACTTGTTATCACCACCCCCATGCTATTGACAGGACACTCAAGAATCCACCTAGCCAATGTCTGTCCAGTGCCAGATTGGTACACTTCTAGGTGTTATTTTTGAATCACCTTCACATAAGATGTAATCCATCATCAGCCCTAAACCCAGTCCTCCTGCTACTTGGGCTATCTTCACACATACAGCATGATTGCTCTATAGATTTGGTGCATGTCCAGAATATCAGGCAAGATTACACTAACATGCTCTGGCCAGATGCATAGTGAATCTGCTTCATAAATCTGAGTCGCATTATACAGAATGGAATCAGGTATGCAGGGTCAGCAGTGGTGGACTTGGGCTCTGTTGTTTGGGCACCTGTTCTGAGGCCAGGCACATCAGCCCAAAAGACTGAGCTGTCAACTCTAACTGAGGGTTTGAAGTTGGCAAAGGGGACTATAGCCAACATTTACACTGACTTGTAGATATGTCTTTGCCATGGCTCATATACATAGGTCAAGAGAGGATTGTTGACTGCTGAACTAAAGACCAACGAAAATAAGGAAAAAATTTTTGCTTTGCTGGAGGCATTATGGCTTCTTCTCAAAGTGGCCCATAATTCCTTGCCCTGGGCATCCAAAAGGAACATCATATATAGCCTGAGGAAACAGACAAGCTAATAAAGCCACAAGAGATGCTGCCAAAGCTTCCACCACCAACATTCTGGTAGCCTTGCCACCCTGTGAGCTCCCAGCCATCCCTGAATATACTGCTGAAGACTAACAAGATCAAAACAAATGCAAAGAAATTTACAGAAGTGATGGATGGTTACTAACTTCTGAGGACCTTACCATCCTACCTAAGGAGTTTGTTAAGCAAATCATCCATCAGATTCATCAAGCTTTATACCAGGTTCAGAGTACTGGCTGATTTTGAGTGTCAACCTGACACAAGTTGGAGTTATTACAGAGAAAGTAGCTTCAGGTGAGGAAATGCCAAATTGAGCTCCCAGCTGTAAGGCATTTTCTCCATTAGTTATCAAGGGGGGAGGGCCTCTTGTGGGTGTTGCCATTCCTGGGCTGGTAGTCTTGGGTTCTCTGAGAGAGAAATCCAAACAAGCCAGGGGAAGCAAGTTAGTAAGTAACATTCAACCATGGCCTCTGCATCAGCTCCTGCTTCCTGACCTGCTTGAGTTCCAGTCCTGACTTCCTTTGGTGATGAACAGCAAAGTGGAAGAGTAAGCTGAATAAACCCTTTCCTCCCCAACTTGATTCTTGGTTATGATGTTTGTGCAGGAATAGAAACTCAGACTAAGACAGTCACCAAAAGATAAAGGAATTTCTACAAGGGGCAAGATACAAAATAGTTCACAAAGGATATTCAGTTGGTCAGGTAATCTCACACTGTCCCCCTGCCAGGATATGAACCCCTCAGGCCCTAATCAAGGAGCTCCAGGATATGGAATTAGGGGCAAAGATCCAGGGGATAATTGGGAAATTGAGTATACAGAAATAAAGCCAGGAACATATGGATATAAGTGTCTGCTAGAGTTTATAGATGCTTTCCAGTATTGGCAGAAGCCTACCCTACAAAGAAGAAGACTGCCGCTGTAGTGGTAAAGAAGCTTCTGGAATATGTTATAGTCAGGTTTGGCAATGGACCAGCCTTCATCTCTCAGGTATCTGACAACAGATTTGGGGTTAGAGAGTATGAATGGGACCTTGAAGGAGGGCTTGAACAAATTAACTCTTGAAACTGGTGGTGACTGGGTGTCTCTCCTACCTTATGCCTTGCATAAGACCAAGAATACTCTTTGTACCTTGGGTCTTATCTACTTTGTCATTCTATCTGGGAGATTTCCTCCCATGCTTACTAAACTCCAGTCTGAATGTATAGCCAAATATGACCAACATCCATTCTTAAAATCCTTGGAAGTGCTCCACAGAGTCCAGAAGCAACTCTGGCCTGACATACACCAGGTTTATGAGTCTGTGTTGCCCCTGCTCTCCAGCTACTAGAAAGGCACTCACACCATGATCCTTACTATGCCAACAGCTGTTAAAGTAAATGGAATATAGACATGGATAAAATACTCCCATGCTAAGCCTGCCAGGAGGAGCGAGAGTAAGCTCCCAGAGGGATTGCCACAAGAACAGTGGAAAGGCGTCCCACTTGCAGCCGATCTGCTAAAGTTGCTACTTCAACGTTCCTAATTCTGCTCACTTTATGCTTTCATCTTACAATCATCACAGCTGCAACCCAACAGCCTCTCATCCTCACTTGGATAATTACTAACCTTGACCAAAATACTGTCATTCACCAGCTCAGACACACTGCTCCCACTTGGGACTTGGTCTTCTTACTTACACTTGACCCGGAAAATTTGATGCATCATGAGTTAGACCCCCTGGGAGAAAATAACCCCCCAAACAATATTTTTACATTCCCTAGAGGATCAGGCCCATCAGAGAGGCTGTAAAGGAGCTTCAGACTATGACTGTGCACTGTGGGGTAATGAAATCACAAACTCCATCTACTGGAACCCCAGTTAAAATCTGATTTCATTAAGCACATTAGAAATGGAAAGCCCCATGTTTCTCCCATGCATACTCACCTTGTAACCACCTGACAGCTTCACTGAAAGATGAAAACAGCCCACCAGGTGGGATTCAGGTTATATTTGGGGATTGAGAGGCTATACAGCAAAGGAGGGACTTACGCTGGACAGATTCCAGGGGTAACCATTGGACATATTCTGTTCTCTCTCCGACAAGTTGCTAGACAGATTCCAGAGGTACCCATTGGGCCCAATATAGTCCTGGCATGGCTGGGGTTCAAGCCATTTCCTCTGCATAGGCCCACCCCTACCCAAACATCAGCTTCCTCTCTCAACAACATCCCACTCCACTACTCAGATCAAGATCCCTGCAGCTCCTTTCCAGATACTTAACTCCTCTTGTCCTGATTTGACACAGGACACTTGATTATGCTCAAATGCCCAGCCCACCTACTATGATGGAATAGCTGCCCCTGGATACTAATCACAGACCACAGAGTGTACTCAGTGTAAATGGCAGCCATCAGAAATAGGTAGGCTGACCCTACCGTCAATAACAGAGGAAGGTCTTTGTATTGAAAATCAGATACCCTCAGAACATTCATATCTCCGCAATTCCATTGAAACTCCTGCCAATATAGAATATGAGTGCCTGTTGCCTCCAGAGGACACTTAGTGGGCTTGTGCATCAGGACTCACCCCGTGCATACACACCCTAGTTGTAAATGTGTCTGATTTCTCTATCCTGCTACAGCTGTTTCAACCAATAACTTTCTCTACAGGAAAGCATTCCAACAAATTAGACTCCACAGATCACCATGTGAAATGGGTTGCTGAACCAGCTGTTGTCCCCTCTACTTAGGATAGGAGCGGCTGGAGCAGCTGGCACAGGAGCTTCAGTACTAGTACTACAATCTACCATATGAACAAACTGAAAGACAAAAGCCACACAATCATCTCGTTGGATTCAGAAAAAGCCTTTGAGAAAATCCAACACCCTCCATGACAAAAGTCCTGAGAGACACAAGGGATGTAAAGGAATATAATAAAGGCAGTGTAGAACAAGTCCATAGCCAAAATCAACTTAAATGGACAGAAACTTGAAAAAAAATTCTACTAAAATCTGCTAGCTCTGTACCCAAGCTGTGTAATCAGAACCAGTGTGACAGGTCTGCAGTGACAACTGAGCACTTAGGAGCATTGGCTGCCATTCAATATAATCTGGTTTTATTCCTAGTAGCAAAAGGCAACTTACAACCATCTGGATGCCAGTTTCATGGGATCTAGTGCCCTCTTCAGGATTCTGTCGGTAGCACACAAGCAAGTAGTGCACAGGTACACATGCAGGAACAACACTAAAAACATGAGGTAAACCAGTTTTGTAAAACATTGATTGAGACAATGAAAATCCAAAGGAGGGGAATAAGGTTTGTTTTCCTCACAATTTGGAGAAACAGCCAGGAACCTGAAAGAGGAAGCATCTGTTCTTTATTTTACTCTCTTTTGGTTAAGCTGTGCCCTGGTACATGGTTACCACTGGATTTAATGTTCCTAATGACATTACCCTAAAACAAAACCAGAGGGGCACTACTTGGAAACACTCCTTATCTCATTCGGAAAGTTCTGGAAAACTACTATATTTTTTTCTTCTCACACATCTCCTCCTCCCCTTCTTTAATTAAACATAGATTCTTTATTAATGCTGTATAATCTGCATGAGTAGTGTTTCCCTCAATTCTTCTAATTCATCCCCACTTCCTCTCCCATATGATCTTCTTCCTTTCTGTCTCCCATTACAAAAGAACAGCTTTCTACAAGATAACAACCAACAAAAAAATAAAATATGGTAAGGTATAACAAAAACCGTCATATCCAATGGGACAAGATGAGCCATCAGAAAAACATAAAAGGCCCAAGAGAAGGCATGAGAATCAGAGATCCACTTTTTCAAGCATCCAGGAGACCTATAAAAGAGCTATACTAAAAGCTAAAGTATATATGCAGAGGGCCTGGTACAGATCCATGGAGGCCAGAGACTCAGTGTCTGTGAGTTAAAGGGGATTCAAAGGGCTTTTCCCCCTGATGTCCTCCATCCCCTCTGTGTCCCTCACTCTTTCTGATGGTCTTGCTTGTTGCTCTCTGAACTCTGAGGTCATGGATTTAATGGAAACATCTCATTTAGAGCTGTGTGTATGAAGGTCTCTCTGTCTCTGTCTCTTGTCTCTTTCTCTGTGTCTCTGTCTCTTCTATGTCTCTCTCTGCACAATGTCTGGGTGTATATCTCTGTATTTGTTCCAATCTGCTGCAGGAAGAAACTTCACTGATGATGGCTGAATAAGGTACGGATTAAGGAGATAACAAGGGATTATTAAGAGTTATTTTATTATTATCTTTCTCTTTTAAAAGACCTGTAGTACAGTAGGGCGGAGTGGGAGGTCCCAGACGGAGGACTTGGAGAAGGGACTGAAGGAGGTGAGGGAGTTTGCATCCCCAGGGAGGCAGCAACAGTGGCAACTGGCCTGACCCCCCCGATACTCCTGGAGACTGATCCACCAGCCAAAGAATACACATGGAGGGACCCATGGTGCAGGCCACATATGTGGCAGAGGAGGGTTTTGTTAGCCATCAGTGGGAGGAGAGGCCCTTGGGTCTGAGGGTGTTAGATCCCCCAGTAAAGGAGAATGCCAAGGAGGGAAGACCAGGGTGGGTGGGTGGCTGGGTGGCTGGGAGAATACCCCCATAGAGGCAGGGGGAAGGGGGAGGAAATGGGGAGGTTCCAAAGGGGAGATCTGGAAAGGGGGAAACATTTGAAATGTAAATAAAGTAGGAAAAATAAATTAAAAAAAAAAAGAAAACAATTTTAAAAAAAACCAAAAAAGCAAAAAACCTGAAGTATTTGTTTTTACTCTAGGTCACTGGGTTCTCTACTATCTGGTGTGTGGTTACTGTTTTAGTCAGGTTCTTTTGCTGTGAAGTCACACCATGACTACAGCAACTCTACATTAAAGCACTGAATTCGGGCTTGCTTACAAGTTCAGAGTTTTAGTCCATTTTTATCATGGAAGGAAGCAGGGTAGCATGCAAGCAAAGTACTGGAGATGGAGCTGAGCATTCTACATCCAGATCAGTAGACATCAGGAAGAGTAACAGATTTTGAGCCTGGTTTGAGCTTATGAAATCACAAACCCCACACCCAGGCATACACTTTGATAACCCTGAGATTTACCAGAACAAATTAATTTCACCATTTTAGGCCAAACTTAAAAGCAAGCTTTCCTAAGTTCTAAATACTGACCAAGAGATGAGAGTTGCATATCTTGATCCAGAGGCAGTCAGGATGAGACTCAGTTCTGCAGCCAGCTTTTTTCCTGACTGGGCAGAGCTCGAGCACTAGGGATTGTGGTAATTATCCAACCTCAACAAGCCTTCCTTAATGGCTGCCTACACAGTGAAACACTTTCTCCAACAAGTCCACACCCCCTAATAGTGCCACTTTACATAGGCCAAGCCTATTTACACCACTGCAGACGTCTACCTGGCTTTTGACTGTATAATCATCCTTGGACATTCAGATGACTTCCAATGGCAGCTAAGACCATGGACATCCACAAGAATATAGGGCTATGACATGGCTTGGAGCATCCAACTACGTATACCAGCATGGCTTCCGAGGGCATCACAGAGACCATAGCTGTGTTTTGAGGCGGTCCATTTCAGACAATGAAACGTTCTTTATATCAGACACCCTGTCTTTATTCAAAGCCTGGGTGATTGTGCAGCTAGTTAGTCTGTTTGTGAGCTGAGTCTGCACAAGCTCCAAGCTGTTATATAATACCGTGTCTGTCTATCTATCTGTCTGTCTGTCTGTCTATCTATCTATCTATCTATCTATCTATCCCAAGCATCATTTCATGAAAATATGTATTGCAATGAGTTTTTAGTCTGGTTCAATGTTTCTGAAACATCAAAATTATTGGAGCATTGCTAAGACTCTTCTCAGATACTCTGCTGTTGCCCAGAGTCACAGAGATCCTGTGGCTAGGCAGGGATTTGGGGGCCAGGTTCTTTGCCAGCTACAAGCTGCAACACACCTCTCTTCCAACCTGAGGCTCCCGGGGTGGAGGGCCAGTGCTCACTAGGCTCAACCTTGGTGCTTGTAGCCTGCACACAGCACCAGTACCCTGTGTTTTCTCTGACTCCCAGCAGGACAAGAAGTTCTGGGTGCAGCTGAAGCTGTCCCATGATGAGCAGCAGCAGGTGGGTATAGGACCAGCCCTAGTTAGTAAGGACCACCGCTCTTGCGGGACTGGCTCCTCCGTACACTTCAGCAGGTCATGAATGAAGTAGATATTGGGGTACACCAACTCAAAGTAGTGGGTCTGGGCCTGGGTGATAGCCAAAATGTGAGTCCAGGGATTTTTGCAAATGGCCTTCTGCAAAGATGTCACATCACAGCCTTAGAGTTCTTTTTTTTCCTAATAAATTTTCTTTTAAAATATACAACACAGTATTGACTTTTTTAAAAAAAGTCATCAAAATAATTTGTAATAGTTAAATGCCTCTTAAGTATACATCATATTTTCTGAAGCTAAAAGTAACATACACTCAACTAGTTTTAAAATCTATTTGGCTTTCCGTTCTTTTTAAAAACTCCGGAATAATACTCCATTGTGTAAATGTACCACATTTTTTATCCATTTTTCTTTTGAAGGATATTAAGGCTGTTTGCCATTTCTGGCTATTATGACTGGAGC
>JADRCH010011195.1:0-14486 GCA_019843965.1 Rhynchomys soricoides
AAGAAGAAGAAGAAGAAGAAGAAGAAGAAGAAGAAGAAGAAGAAGAACAACAACAACAACAACAACAACAACAACAACAACAACAACGAGGGAAGGAAGGAAGGAACAAGAAGAAGGAGAAGGAGGAAAAAAGTCTAATTTTGTTGCCCATATACTCACTGGAGCATGGGCAAACTCCCAGGGGCTAGACTGTTGAAGAAAACTGAGTCTTTCCCCATCTGCATCCCCACCAGAAGCCATCAAGTATGAAGAGCTACACGACAGCATCCTTATCAGTTTTTAAGAATTCTCTTTGATGGCTTTCTGTTTCAGCTTTTACTTTTGGAGGTGGGGTAAGGGTTGTCACAGAAACCTTCTATGTCCCTCTTTCTCAACTGAGTCAGCAGTCATCAATACTGCAAAAGTAGCTGCCTGGTCTTTCCTAATGAGAGACAGAAAGGGAGTAGATCTGGATGGGAGGGGAGGTATGGAGGAACTGCAAGGAATAGAGGGAGGGAGGAAAACTGTATTTAGGTTATATGACGATAAAAGAATATATGTTTAGTAAAAGGGAGCAAAACCAAAACAAACCAAAAACAAAAGTCACGATGCTGTAAGTGGATTAATCCATTCATGGAGTCAGGCATCCTGATCCAATCACCTTGCAATGACTATTTTGGAAAACTCCTACTTTGGGGACCAAGCCTGTATCACATGAGCTTTTGGAAAACATTTAAGAGCCAAACTGTAACATTGCATTGCTTTGTCTCAAGAGTTTAATATCTAGGATTTTCTATCCTACAGAGGCTCAATAACCACTACACTTACTTATTTCATCCTAGCCCTCCTAGGGAAAATACGCTTAGTACTGGCATCTCTCCTGTAACTTCTGTTGTTCTGAAATACTCTACAATTATCAACTGGTAGAAGATTATTTTACAGCTCTGTCAACAGCATCTTAATTTAATAGAATTTGTTTTTTTTAAACAAAACATAATCACTGCTTCTTTTTATCTCTGATGTTGACCTTCTGTTTTCTGAGGTTACTTTAAGGATCATCTTTCAGAAGCAAAACAAGCCCAGTGTATAAAACACTTCAGTGCCTGTTTATCCAGAGCATAGGATGAGCATACTATTAGGCATGAAAAAACAATGAATTTCATGGGTATTAAGATGTAGTTCCAGGCTTCATCTTCAGGGACCAAGGGTCTCAGGCCAGTGTAGACTTAGAAGCTGTCGATGCCTGGGGAAGAGACTGAGTGAATATTGCCTAATTTGTTTTCTGAGCAAATATTCCGAAGCATCCATCTTCCACTTTTCATCTTTTCACCTACACACCTGATTAAATACTTAGGGAAGTAAGTTCAAAATCAAATTATCAACACAATGAGGAGCAGATGTGAGCGCATCGCCCAAGAACAGCAAAGTGGAGCAGGGAGCGGCACCTGGGAGGGACTAGGGAGGGATGAGAACTGTCAGAACTCAGAAGGAAGCCGTGGAGACTATTCTAGATCCTTCCCTGTCTAGACTAGGACAGGTAGACTCAGGCTGGACAAAGAATTCAGCAATAGCCCTGGCGGGTGAACTAATGCTTCAGTGAATACAGACATTATTCATAGCCTTGTCATTCATGATTGAGGGGAAGGATTTCAGTAAGTGGGCAGTAATGGGCTGTGCCTAAGGTCCTGTGTTCTCTGTAACAAGAAACTAGTTTAAGTGAACTCAAAACCACACACACACAAAAAAAAGACTTAGAAAAATAGACACTTAGCGATACAAAACATAGAACATATAAGTAAATCATGTACAGTGGGCCGGGCATATCCATAGATTCAGTCAGTAATTTTCTTGTTAAGTTGTACCTGCTGTGAAGGTGTGCAGAGGCTTCCCTGTTCATTATTACTTCAACAACGTTCCTACCCAAACAACACAGCCCAGTGATTTCCGTGGCATTTACAGCATTGGGTATTACATCCAGGTATCCAAAGATGTTGGTAATGTGTCTGGAGGGAGGGGTTACAACCACTTCTCCCATGGACACTGGAGAATGACTACATGTGTATAAAGTTAGGGTCTCGTTTTCATCATTTACCACTTCTGTCCCTTAGAGTGGGTTGAGTTGAATCCAATAAAGGGTAGCTATATTTAGTTCAGTGTAACATTGTGTGTCACGTGTGTGACACATTTGTTGCATATTTAGAATAAAGTCTAGGAAATTGTTTGTAGTACCAAGAATTGCCTTTTGTAGATTTGTCTGTACTTCCAAGTTGAGAAACTATCAAAAATGATAAACTCACTGCTTCATCAAAATTAAATTAAATAAAAGACGTTCAGCTTTAGGCCTCACCCTATAAAAGTCAAGCAGACAGAGGACAAAGGGTTGCTGAGAGCCCTAGGGTGGATGCACTATCCCAATCACTTCCCATCTTTGTATATGTAATCTTCATAAACCCTGTAAGCTGTGAACTGTTGTTGTCCCCACTTAACAGAGGAAGACACTGAGACACAGGGAGAGGCTCTGCTACTTACACAACATCATACAACCAACTGTGGCAAAACCCAGATCTGAACAACACAAAAACAAGGTACCTCAAAATCCCAGACAGGGAGCCCTTCATCCCACCTGGAGAACTCAGGGAAGAGTTTGAGTGGTAGGTGCTGTGGGAGTGGAAAGAAGGAGCTGAACTTTCAGGAGGTGATGGAGGATGGTCCAATGGACCAAGAAGGTCCTATCAGCATCGTTAGACACAGATGATAACATCTCTTCCCTCAAAGCCCTTTCTTCTCCAGGCTTCTGGAGAATTCTCACCTGATTGCTCTTACCTCACTAGCCATGCCCTCCAGGTGACTAATTAATTAATTAATTAATTAATGAAATAGGATCTCATGACATACCTTGAACAACACAAATCAGAAAAGCCCTGAGCCATGAGCCCTGATCTTAGCTACATGGAAGCCATGGTGATCCTGAAGGCTACAAGAGGCTGGCACAGTCTTTTTGTTGACGATGTCATGCACTTGGCTTGGCATCTTTCTGCATGGGCATCTAGTGAGAGTGTCACAGATGCTTCCCTGGAGCATTGTCTGTACAGCCTCAATTCAGTCTGTAATACAGTCTGTATTCGTATATGGCTGCTCTTGTTTCTCTGCAAGAAGCTCATTAGATGAAGCTTCCTCTGGGCACAGCTATGATGGTAGATGAACTGGGGTGACAGGGAAGAGAATCTTCAGATCAAAGGAGACACCATCGTCCCCTCACACCTCCTTCTCACCTCTAGAAACATGCCTCTCAGTGGTCTGAACATGCTGAGGTTGCCTCACCTAACCAATAGGAAGCAGGTGAGCTAGCTTGCACAACCATGATGCTACCTACATTCCCTTACTACAGAGATCTAAGTACCACAAAGCCACTGTCACACCCAGAAGCTTCACAGTTGTTCTTACATCTAATAGCACACTTGCTTGGGGGTGGGGGGGTAGGTCTAGGCTTGTTGAGTCTGGAAAGGGCAGAAGTCTTCAACTCCCCCTAGAGGCCAAAAGTGTGGGTGCACAGAAGACAAGAGGCTATATGTCTTCCAGAGGTCAAAATGGGGACTCCATCCCATCCACAAATGTACAGACCTAGATGGAGGGAGATTCCAGGCAGCCCAGGTTACACTGAGAACTTCCCTTTCCGACTTGGCCCCCAAAAGCTGAATCCATGTGGCACAGGAGTGACCTCAGGGGCTGTTTCTCATTATCAGCATCCTCTGCAAAAGCCCATGATAGATGACAGGCTGTTTCCTCACTTCTGTTTGTGAGGGCTCTGCAAAAGGACATCACAGTCTGCAGACATGCTGGGTCAGAACTCCTCCAGCCCCTGGTCTCTATCTTGCCACAGGGAAAGTCCTCCCCAGTGTGCTCCTGATCACAGCCGTGGCAGAACTCCAGGGAAGGCTGGAAACAGAGGAAGGATGGGCAGTGGAGTTAAAGGAGATGAAAAGTTGAAAGAGGGAGAACTTTTATTTTTGCACCATACCCTCTGCTAACCATTATTGCGAGCTTCCTGCATAGAAACGAGTCAGGAAACCACAGTGGGACTAATAAAAGGCGACTGGGCAGCAGCTGGGGAAAGCGCCTGGTATTATTAATATGCCCCTACTGTGCAGGGCTGTGCTGGGGTCCTTGTCACATCGACCTCTGACCTGTCCCTGTCCACACTTCCACACTGTTCTGTCTTGGACCAGGTTTCTGTGATTTGGCCTGGATCTTCTGCAGTGGATGGAGACAAAGTGAGAAGCTAAGACGCCCTTCCTGGAGTTCAGTGTCTTCAGGCAAGCAGTGTTTTCTGCACTTGGCTCTCCTGGCTGCACCTTGCTGTTCTGACTGCTTCATTGTCGGTCTCAGTTAACATGGGCAGCCGAGTCTATGCCAGAAAGTAACTACCAAGGTCTGAGTGTTCTAAAATAAAACTCTCGTGGCAGTGTTATCTATCCTGTGGGAATCTTTTCTTCCTAGTGGGGATTTTGCTCTTTGCTCTTGATGATTCTTATCCTATTAATTTTAGCTTCATTTTCTGTTCCTTTATTCATCAAATGAATTTGTAAAGTGCTGAGTTTTACTGAGCACTTACTGTGTACCAAGTAAAACATTATGTTCTGTATAAGGGTCCCTCCAGGTCGAAGACCAGTGCTATAGGACAATGGGAAATGTCCCTCACAGGTTCATGTGTCTAAATACTTAGTCTCCGGCTATTTGGTACTGTCATGGCAAGATATGGAACCTTTGGGACATAAGGCTTGGCTCATGAGAGCAGATCACCAGGGGCAAGCCTTCAAAGGTTACCTACATCTCTGCTTCCTGGTCCATTAAGATGGAGAAGCCCCTACATACACTTCCATGCGCTGTGGACTCTCGATGTCTCTTTGCCATAATCAACTGAGACTCTGTAACTGTGAGCCAAAATGAATGGTTCCTCCTTTTAGGGCACAACAATGAGAAAAGTGACTAATGTTGGGTCTGAGGAAATTTGAAAGGTGAATTGTCATGGGCCAAGTGAAGAGAGCGGCAGAAGGAACACACACCCAACCACAGGATAAAGCAAAGCCTTAGAGGAAAGGTCACACAGTATGCACTAGCAACGAGGAGGAGTCAGAAAGAGGCTACGGAAAAGTGAAGACTTAAGGGATATAGTGACCCTTTCCCAAGAACAAGGACAAGTTCTGAGGGATTTCAGCAGAGTTTCCTATAGGTTTTTAACAATGGGGTTCACTTGGAAGCTTGGGGAGATGCCAGTCCTTCTGCCTTGATGATAGGAGAACACAGAAGTTTTGGGGGGGTGTCAGTCTTCACCCTGGCTAGGATCCACTTCAAAAGTGGCTCTGAACAGAAAGTTATTAAGGAAACTCCCCCAGCCAAGGTGATGGAGAAGGGCATTAGGGATCAAGCACAGCCGGGAAGGAAGAATTCAGCTGGAAGGTTCTGTGATCCTCCGCCAAAATTCCACGAGTGCTTCGGGAGTCACCAACCGAAGCAAGGGGGGCAGCGCGCCAGGATGCATGGGCTTCTCTGTTGCCTGGTGATTTGTCTTGGGCATGCCCTTTGAATTCCAGGTTTTATTCTTTCCTTAGGGGTGGGAGGGAGGTAGAATCCTAGAAAGTGCTCATTTTTTATTCTGATCCGTTAACCTCTCCTTTTACCTTTGATCACACCAATTCCACTATCTGACCGATTCCTACCTTTTCATCCTTGCTGCTCAGAGCTGTCCCTTCTGCTGCCCACAGATGGTGACTATTAACGTGTCTGAGGCTTTCTTAATGGTGAAGGAGGGATACGCCAAACTTGTTGTTCACTGATCATAACGGTTCTGCCCCTGGTCTTTGCTCAGGCTGTATGTCCACCTGATCACACTCTTTCCCAAGATGCCTACCTAGCTACTTCCTTTCCATGGAGTCTTTGTTCAAACACCACCCCCTTGCCTAGGCTCACTCTGCCTTATGTAATAATACTAACTGCTTCCCAGTGCCCCTTACTCAGCTTTCCTCCCTTCTTTTTGTCTCCCTAGCTTAGCATCCTACGCAACTGACTTCTTAACTAGAGATCTTGTTTATTGTCTATTTCTCCAAACTAGAAGATACATTCACTGGGGAGCCAAGAGCATAGCATCACCAGCAGCTGGCATGTGGGAGCTGTTGCTTAGGGGAGCACTCATGGTGAATGCACTCTGTCAGCACAGTGAAGAAGACTTGTCTCCATCTTTCTTCTCTTGCTGTGCTGGTGGGGGACACTTCTGTCATCTAAGATGCACTGCCTTGGGCACAGATACCACACAATTCTGAGGTTTGCCGGGAGCATCTCCAATACACGGTCATCTCCTTGACACACAAGAATGAAGCAAGGGACAAGGAATTGTTCTCTGATAGTCTTCATGGACCAAGGTGGGGGTGATAACAGCAGACAGCTGTAGAGGCCAACACTTTGAAACCCAGAGGTGGATTTCTAAGCCTGAGAACTGCCGGGCAGTGTGAACTCTCATGAAGACAGAAAGTGTCAGGCCAGCCAACATGGGCAGCCCCCAATCAAGGTCAGTGAGGAACCCCACACAGGAAGTCATCTATTTTTGATATGTGCTGGCTTTCCTGTTTTCCTCTGTGCGTTGCCACAGGAGTCCACTTCCAAGAGTTTTGTTTGAACGCTTTCCTCTCCCATTTTTTTTCTTTTTTAAATTTGAATGCAGCCTTGGACTTCCAGAGAGCAAATGTTCTCTCGTTATTTTAAGAAAGCTTGGAGGCTGGGCCATCCGTTAGGCTGTAACAATGCTGGGCTGATCTTTAGTGTCAGGGTCTCTAAGGTGGCCTTTTGAATGAGGAGGGAGAATGACAGCCCTCTCTGGGGAACCTGGTGAAGGTGTTATGACCTGGCAAAGATGAAGTGGATACACGCAGAACAAGCCAGTCCAGAGATGCAGGAGAGTGCTCACCAAGCTGGCCAGACTTGCAGGAACCATCTGGCAGTCTCTGCTCTCCTCCTATCTCACCACACCCTGTGGAACTGAAGAGAGACATTCTTTTCATGCCCAAAGCAATCCAAGGCCCCCTTGGATTCATTTTTCTGCCTAATTATCTGCCAAGTGATGTTTGTAGAGCTCACGTTTTTTCCAAGTTCTCACTACAGATTATCAGCGATTGCTTATCCCTCAACCATGGGTCCTGCTAACTTACACCTCTGATGGTCTTGATATCTCTGCAGGGCCAAAGTGGCCAAATGTTGGCAGGTAGTGGAAGCAACCACAGTCAGGTCTTCTGAGCACTGGTTCTTCAAAGCAGAGCAATCACCCTCAATGAGTCTAGGTTGCCTAATGCAAAGTGGACCAGATGCCAGAGACTCTGCACCCTGGGAGCTGGCTAAAGGACTTTGGGTTAGGGATGTTCCTTCCTTCTGCCTCAAGTCTATCTCTACTAAGCAGTCTCCAGGCTTCCTGCCCTGAGCTTGCAGATGTTCACATAAGCGATCCTAGAAATGATGATCTCTAGGTGCTTACCCCTTGGTCACTATCTTCTGCATGAAGTATTGAAGCCATATTGCAATGACCAAGTTGGGGACAAACAAAAGTTTTTCTAGTGGTTTGGGCAGACTACTTAGGAGTTTGGGGGTCACAGAATAGACATGCTCTGAGCATGCCCCTCCAGAATTAGTCTCTAAGCAAGAGAAAGCGGGTGATTACTGAATGCCTGGCCCAGAATTTACCATGTTCAAAATGATTTTACATGTAGAACAATGTCTAAGTTAGGATTTCTATTGCAGCGACAAATGTCATACCCAAAAGCAACTTGGGCAAGAAAGGGTTTAGTTGGCTTACACTTCTATATCATAGTACACCATTGAGGGAAGTCAGGGCAGAAACTCAGGCAGGAACCCAGAGGCAGGAATTGAAGCATAGACCCTGGAAGAACCAGCTCACTGGGTTGCTCCCTACGGCTTACTCTAAAGAAAGCCAGGAGGCTGGGCCATCTGTTGGGCTTGAGCAATGCTAGATTGATCTTTTGTGCCAGCCTGCTTTTTAATCCGACCCTAGGACCACCTACACAAGAGCTGTATCACCCTTAGTGGGCTGGGGCCTCTCACATGAATCACTAGTCGAGAAAATGCCCCATGAACCATCTTATAGACAATATGAGAGACACATTTTCTCAACCAGGGTTCCCTCTTCTCAGGTGACTGTAGCTTGTATCAGGAAGTAAAACAACAACAACAATGACAACAGCATTCAACCAGGACAAGCAATGGGTTCAAATGGGGTGAGGATGGGGTCAGATGTTCCGTAATACACTGCTGGAAGGACAGAAGCCCAGCACTGTCTTGCCGTCCGGGACAGGAGGGTCTTGTAGGGAGAGAAATCATTCCCACCTGTTCCATTCATGGAGGACTGTTTTGTCTAAAGTACCCTCACACTTTGAAAAATCTCATCATTTTATTGTTGTAGCTCAAAATGGATCAATATATCATATCTTGGGCTATAAACAATACACAGAAAATATGTATAATTAAATATAAATTTAAATGTGAACTTGAAGACCGCTGAGAGGGAATAATAACAAGTGCAAAATGGGGCCAAGGAAACAAAATGAGGAGCAGTTAGAACAGTGGTTCTTAACCTGTGGGTCACAGCCCCTTTCAGGTTCAAATGACCCTTACACGGGGTCACCTAAGACTATCAGATATTTGTGTTATAATTCACAGATATTTACATTATGATATAACATGACAGCAGCAAAATTACAGTTACAAAGTAGCAACAAAAATAATTTTGTGGTTGGGGTCCCCACACCATGAGGAACCATATTCAAGGGTCACAGCGTTAGGAAGGTGGAGAACCCGAGTTAGAAAAATGTAGTAAGTTTTTTTGCCTCAGAACTTGCTAGGAGTCAAAACAAAGAAAGATATATAGTCATCTATAGATGTGTTATTGACCACCAGGGGAAAAAATTCTTTTCTCAGAAACTAAAATATTCGGGGTTCCTATATTTCTGAAGCTGAAACTTCCAGCATGACGATAGTTCCAAGCTCCAAGATTCTCTCTGAGCAGTGGGCAAGGTGTGTGTAATCCTATCCCAAACTCTTCAGCTACTGAACAGTGCCCGCTGTAGAGCTGCTGGCCTGAACCACAGTCCCACTCTGGGGCTCTGGTCCCCATTCAGTCTGAGCAGAGGAACTGTGAGTATCCATGGGGCTTTTGGGGTCTGGTACCAATGTGAAGGCTTGTAGGAAACCCCGTGGCTTCCTACAATGTGCCAATGTGGCTCTCCCTTCCTGAAATGCAGCCCCTGTTTGTGCTTAGTTAATAAGATTCCTTGTAACTCAAATTTGGTTTCATTTCCAAATGAATTCCAGAGAGACAGAGCAAACATGAATCATTCACTGGAGAGAAAGAGTTAACTGCAGTGAAGCCCGTTCTTTTTTTTCTGGCCAGCACAGCCAGAACATTTTTAAAATGTTCCCTGTCACCTGGCTGCAGTCACCAAGTGACCTGGGTGGCCCCTCCAGCCCTCCTGTGATTCCCTAAATCCCATGCTCCCAGCAGCCTCCAAACCTGCTTGGGCCAAGTGTCCCCAGAGCAGCAAGATGGATAACAGCCCTCCCTATTGAAAGCTGACTAAGTAGTCAGCTCTTGATATGAACAAGGTTATAAGCCTGAAGAATACTTTATCATATGTGCTGGTTATGGGGGTGTCTCCTTGTGGACCACAGGGACTCATGGCTGAATCTTCTATGTAAATTCTTTTCTTCTCTCAATCTGGGCCATATGTCCACTCTTATGTTTCATACTGTAACTGTGCAGGGACAGAGCTCCTTAGGGAACATAGGTCCTTCTTTTCAGACCATAAAGTACTGTCCTAAGAATTTGTACCAGTCAGGACAATGTCCTAACAGTACCAAAAAATAATAATAAAAAAATGAAACAATATGCATTTTCCCCCACAGCCAATTTTTCCACTGTATATGTAAAACCCCATCATTGTAATGACGTTTGCCATGCATGAGCCATTGCATGTATATACTCAGAACAGGTTCACTTGCTCGATTTTACAATAGATTAGGAACAATTTTTGCTCACCTTTCAAAATTTGTTGAAAGATGTCTCCCAGGTTGTCCCTTCAACCCTCAAATTCAGCATATGGAAAAGGCCCGTGGGTCATCTTTGCTGGTTCCACTCCCTTGTTCTGACTGTGTATCATTGTGTTCTGGTGGGGAATCAAAGGATTCCCCCACCCCTCAGTAAATATCTACTGAGCTCATGTGGACGGTGCTGGATATATGATAGGGAGGGCTGGCAGACATGGTCCCTGCCTCATGAAAGTTCCTGTCTGATGAGGGGATAAATGGCCCCAAACAATTCCCAGACACAAGTAAAGAAATATAACCATTGAAGGGGTCCAACTGACCCTTCCCTTTCTGGTTACTCTCAAGTCTGGAACTCCTTCCTATGTCCTGGCCACAGCCTTGGCCAGGCCTCTGTGGTCTCACTGCTGTATGAAGTAACCCTCCTGTTCATTCTCACACCACAGAGTGCAAAGGCTCGTGGCTCCCCACCAGCACATCTTGTGCATCTGTATCTATGTGCCCTGTTCTATTATTCTTAGTTACCTTTGCGAATTCTACTATTCCTTGAGATCCCGTGGATGTGTGATACCTTCCTTCGTGTGAATGTATGGTGTGTGCATACATGTGACCTGTGTACACATTCCCAAATATGCATGTGATGTATGTATACATGCATGTGGAGGCTGGAAGTCTCTGTCCTGTGTCTTCTTCAGTTGCTCTCCACCTTATTATTTACTTTGATGCAGAAACTCTCACTGAATCTGGAGCTCATTGGCTAGTGTGACTGACCAGGTTGCTCCAGGAATCCACTGTCTCTGCTCCTTGCATACTAGCATTAAAGATGGAATACCAATGTGTGGCCTTTATGTGGATGCTGAGGATCCTAACACAAGTCTTCATGTTTCTTCCACTAGCACTTTACTGACTGAGCCATCTCTCCATATCTGATGTTTTCTTTAGACCCACGCTATCTCCAGCCAGAATGCGCCCCCAACCCTATTAAGAAGCATTCTTCTCTGGCTAAGAATTGTTCTTTGCCAAGGTCATTCTGCGGGCATTTCTTATGGATCGTGGTCATCTGTGTGTATCTTCTCTTCTGTTAAGGTGTAAGTGACTGTAAGACTCAGTGCAGTGGTCACCTGTCATTCCTCTAGATGTACCAGCATCTGACGTTCCCTCTCAGATTTTGAGATGAGTCCTCCTTGGAGAGCCAGATCCCCTCTTTCTGTAGAAGTCTGTAGATCACTATACTCCTTCATTCTACATAGTTAGAATGTGAACAGATGGTTCACACTTCCAAAACAAATACATCAGCTGAAGTTTCAGGGTAAAAGCTGATGGCACATAGCAGCAAGAACGAGAATAGGTCTCTAGAGAAGGTAACACAGGACAGTGGAGGGACTAGTGACTGCAGTACTGATGTGCTGTCTTTCAGAGCCCTGGACAGTGGAGTCTGTAGGACAGGTCTCCTATCAGACTTGATTTGTGATGACTCTGGGTTTTGTTCCTGGGGACAATAGTCACATCTCTGTGGCATTCTGTGAATTTTTACATATCATTTATGGATTTGTCTTCTGTGTACCTCAACAAGTTTAGTCCATTTGTGTAGTCAGACACTCTGGACTAACTGATTTACAATGGACATTTATTTCACAGTTCTTGAGGCTGGAAGTCCAACGTCAAGGCTGATAGCTGTGGTGTCTAGTAAGGGTTCTGTTCTGCCTCAGATTCCAGCATCATTAACACTGATGGCTTCTGAAGGAAAGGAGCCCATGTCTTCATATGACAGAAGGGACAGACAGGTCAAGTCTTCATAAGGAGCTAATGCACACACTCACAAAGCAAATGGGGTTCTTATGGCCTTCTGCCTACTCCCAATTCTGTTGCTTGGGGAAATTATATTTTATGATGAAACTTGGAAGGACTTGAACATTCAATACCTAACACTCAAATGAACTGTTTTAGAATCCAGAGATGCATAAAGTCACACACACACACACATACATATAAGCATATATGTATATATATACTTATATAAATACATATAAATATAGATACATACATAAAGTATATATGTATATGTATATATATAAATGTATATATACATTTATATAAAAATATAAAGTATATATACATATATAAAGTATAAAGAATATATATGTATATATAAAGTACTATCTATATTACTTTATATGTATATTGAATGAACAAATGTGCAAGACTTAATCCTAGCTATTAGAACCTCTCTAGTATTGACTTTCTCAATTGGCAAGTGGGCTAATAACTCCTGTTTACAAAGGACATTGTATTGATTGAATGAACTTTTGTATGTTAATCAATAACCATTAAGGTAAGCATACTGTAAGCTGCAGCTAGAACTGGTAAAACAAAACAAAACAAAACAGGGATTTGATGGTGGCAGTGACAATAAGGCAATTTGTCCCCATTCTTGCAGTAGAAGAGAAGACCTGAGGAAGGTCTCTGGCAAGGGCACACATTCTAGACTTCTCATCTTGCTTCACATAGCTCATGTTTAAACATTGGTTGTCTTTTTGTTTCTGTGACATCGCATGTTCTCGACATGAGTTTGCCACCTGACTCTACATGAGTTTGCCACCTGACTGGATGGTTGGTGCATGGGCATCTCACATCAGAGGCCAGCCTGCCTGCCTTTTGCAGTGTCAAGCCACTTCAGATGGATGATATTTGGAGCAGCCTTCTAGGGCTTCAAGAAAACTGAGGTTAGAACATTCTTCCATCCAACCAAAGAACTACAGAGCCCCCTACAGGACAATATGGGAATGTGAAGAAGAAAGGTCGGGGAGAGGTCATGAAGAGAAAGAGGGAGAGGAGGCAAAGGCAGAGAGAAAACAGCTTCTGGCTGGGCAGTGAGGAAGCAGAGGCAGAGCATCACAGCTCAGAAGCCAGCTCCTGGAAACCAGTTGACAGTGACTTGCTGGGGGCCATGTGTTTGCCTTGTACCTTTATCAAGCACATGATGGTAACTGTCATGTTCTCAGACCCAGAGCTAATGCTCCAGGTGCTTTGTCACTCATGATTTTTCTTGGATTACTTTATTTTTTGAAATACATCGTTGAAATATTATTTTGATACCAAACTTCTCCTTGCCTCGCTTCTGAGTCCCATCTGCCCCCAACCCTGTCCCTGCCCCTTCTTGTCACCCCTGCATCCGCCCCGCCCCTCCCCCGCCCCACCCCTCCCCCACCCATCCCTGGCCTTATTCACCCCTGTGTGTGAGCTCACCCAGCTCTCATAGCCCTAGCTCCATTTTATAGAATCACAGTTTGACCCACAGAAGGATCAAATCTCTGCCAAACTTCATGTTAATTGAAATATTAACCTGCTCAAGTTGAACGCAAGCTGTGTTAGAGTCCAAGGCCATTCACATAGACGCTGCGGAGAATCGTGTGGCAGTTGACTAAAGCGTATAAATAAAACTTACGTAAACAGCCATTGATACTGAAATGTAGGTCACAGAATGCTTAACACGGAAAGATGTAAGGATCGGCAATGTTAAGTAACATCTGAGGGACTCTTTCCTTTAAAAAGCTGTGTTGGGTGGGTATGGCAGCATATGCCTAGAAACACAACCCTCGGGAGGCTGAGGCAGGAAGATTGCCAAAGGTTTGAGGCCAGCCTGAGTTACGAGTTAAACCCTGTGTCTTAGTTAGGGTCTCTACTGCTGTGATTCAACACCATGACCAAAAGCAACTTGAGGAGGAAAGGGTTTATTTCAGTTACGACGCCCAGATCATACTCCGTCCCTGAGGGAAGTCAGGGCAGGAACTCAAGGCAAGAATGCGGATTCAGAGGCAATGGAGGAATACTGCTAACTAGCTTGCTGCCCAGGGTTTTCGCAGACTGTTTTCTTAGACAACCCAAAAACCACCTGCCCTGGGGTGGCACCACTCACAGGGGCCTGGGTCTTCTCACATCAATCATTAATCAAGAAAAGACCCCAGAAACTTCTCTACGGGCCAGGCTTCTAGAGGCCTTTTCTTCAATTTCCCGGAGTTTAGGTTTGTGTCAAGTCTTGTCTCAAAAAAAAAAAAAACAAAAAGAAAAACAAGCGTATCAGACGAATGTTTTCATTTATTATTTTTATCTTCCCGACCCATTCTTTACACCATGGGTTGTATTTTGGCATGCACTATTCCAGTGTCTCTAAACACCTCTGTGTCCTCCATCATAGCAGCCCACGCTAAGTTAACCCCAGGACTTGGTTTCCCTTGGATACACACCATCAAAGCCATTTTTAATTAAATTTCTGAAAAGCCTGGCAGAGCATGGGGGTGGGGTTGAAGCATTTGCCTAGCCAGACAAGCTTCACTAGAATGTTAGCCATGCATTGTGCAGGGAAAAAAAAAAAAATGTTTGCATTATTTTATAAATACAGCACATTCTAT
>JADRCH010011196.1:0-14485 GCA_019843965.1 Rhynchomys soricoides
AAGAAGAAGAAGAAGAAGAAGAAGAAGAAGAAGAAGAAGAAGAAGAACAACAACAACAACAACAACAACAACAACAACAACAACAACGAGGGAAGGAAGGAAGGAACAAGAAGAAGGAGAAGGAGGAAAAAAGTCTAATTTTGTTGCCCATATACTCACTGGAGCATGGGCAAACTCCCAGGGGCTAGACTGTTGAAGAAAACTGAGTCTTTCCCCATCTGCATCCCCACCAGAAGCCATCAAGTATGAAGAGCTACACGACAGCATCCTTATCAGTTTTTAAGAATTCTCTTTGATGGCTTTCTGTTTCAGCTTTTACTTTTGGAGGTGGGGTAAGGGTTGTCACAGAAACCTTCTATGTCCCTCTTTCTCAACTGAGTCAGCAGTCATCAATACTGCAAAAGTAGCTGCCTGGTCTTTCCTAATGAGAGACAGAAAGGGAGTAGATCTGGATGGGAGGGGAGGTATGGAGGAACTGCAAGGAATAGAGGGAGGGAGGAAAACTGTATTTAGGTTATATGACGATAAAAGAATATATGTTTAGTAAAAGGGAGCAAAACCAAAACAAACCAAAAACAAAAGTCACGATGCTGTAAGTGGATTAATCCATTCATGGAGTCAGGCATCCTGATCCAATCACCTTGCAATGACTATTTTGGAAAACTCCTACTTTGGGGACCAAGCCTGTATCACATGAGCTTTTGGAAAACATTTAAGAGCCAAACTGTAACATTGCATTGCTTTGTCTCAAGAGTTTAATATCTAGGATTTTCTATCCTACAGAGGCTCAATAACCACTACACTTACTTATTTCATCCTAGCCCTCCTAGGGAAAATACGCTTAGTACTGGCATCTCTCCTGTAACTTCTGTTGTTCTGAAATACTCTACAATTATCAACTGGTAGAAGATTATTTTACAGCTCTGTCAACAGCATCTTAATTTAATAGAATTTGTTTTTTTTAAACAAAACATAATCACTGCTTCTTTTTATCTCTGATGTTGACCTTCTGTTTTCTGAGGTTACTTTAAGGATCATCTTTCAGAAGCAAAACAAGCCCAGTGTATAAAACACTTCAGTGCCTGTTTATCCAGAGCATAGGATGAGCATACTATTAGGCATGAAAAAACAATGAATTTCATGGGTATTAAGATGTAGTTCCAGGCTTCATCTTCAGGGACCAAGGGTCTCAGGCCAGTGTAGACTTAGAAGCTGTCGATGCCTGGGGAAGAGACTGAGTGAATATTGCCTAATTTGTTTTCTGAGCAAATATTCCGAAGCATCCATCTTCCACTTTTCATCTTTTCACCTACACACCTGATTAAATACTTAGGGAAGTAAGTTCAAAATCAAATTATCAACACAATGAGGAGCAGATGTGAGCGCATCGCCCAAGAACAGCAAAGTGGAGCAGGGAGCGGCACCTGGGAGGGACTAGGGAGGGATGAGAACTGTCAGAACTCAGAAGGAAGCCGTGGAGACTATTCTAGATCCTTCCCTGTCTAGACTAGGACAGGTAGACTCAGGCTGGACAAAGAATTCAGCAATAGCCCTGGCGGGTGAACTAATGCTTCAGTGAATACAGACATTATTCATAGCCTTGTCATTCATGATTGAGGGGAAGGATTTCAGTAAGTGGGCAGTAATGGGCTGTGCCTAAGGTCCTGTGTTCTCTGTAACAAGAAACTAGTTTAAGTGAACTCAAAACCACACACACACAAAAAAAAGACTTAGAAAAATAGACACTTAGCGATACAAAACATAGAACATATAAGTAAATCATGTACAGTGGGCCGGGCATATCCATAGATTCAGTCAGTAATTTTCTTGTTAAGTTGTACCTGCTGTGAAGGTGTGCAGAGGCTTCCCTGTTCATTATTACTTCAACAACGTTCCTACCCAAACAACACAGCCCAGTGATTTCCGTGGCATTTACAGCATTGGGTATTACATCCAGGTATCCAAAGATGTTGGTAATGTGTCTGGAGGGAGGGGTTACAACCACTTCTCCCATGGACACTGGAGAATGACTACATGTGTATAAAGTTAGGGTCTCGTTTTCATCATTTACCACTTCTGTCCCTTAGAGTGGGTTGAGTTGAATCCAATAAAGGGTAGCTATATTTAGTTCAGTGTAACATTGTGTGTCACGTGTGTGACACATTTGTTGCATATTTAGAATAAAGTCTAGGAAATTGTTTGTAGTACCAAGAATTGCCTTTTGTAGATTTGTCTGTACTTCCAAGTTGAGAAACTATCAAAAATGATAAACTCACTGCTTCATCAAAATTAAATTAAATAAAAGACGTTCAGCTTTAGGCCTCACCCTATAAAAGTCAAGCAGACAGAGGACAAAGGGTTGCTGAGAGCCCTAGGGTGGATGCACTATCCCAATCACTTCCCATCTTTGTATATGTAATCTTCATAAACCCTGTAAGCTGTGAACTGTTGTTGTCCCCACTTAACAGAGGAAGACACTGAGACACAGGGAGAGGCTCTGCTACTTACACAACATCATACAACCAACTGTGGCAAAACCCAGATCTGAACAACACAAAAACAAGGTACCTCAAAATCCCAGACAGGGAGCCCTTCATCCCACCTGGAGAACTCAGGGAAGAGTTTGAGTGGTAGGTGCTGTGGGAGTGGAAAGAAGGAGCTGAACTTTCAGGAGGTGATGGAGGATGGTCCAATGGACCAAGAAGGTCCTATCAGCATCGTTAGACACAGATGATAACATCTCTTCCCTCAAAGCCCTTTCTTCTCCAGGCTTCTGGAGAATTCTCACCTGATTGCTCTTACCTCACTAGCCATGCCCTCCAGGTGACTAATTAATTAATTAATTAATTAATGAAATAGGATCTCATGACATACCTTGAACAACACAAATCAGAAAAGCCCTGAGCCATGAGCCCTGATCTTAGCTACATGGAAGCCATGGTGATCCTGAAGGCTACAAGAGGCTGGCACAGTCTTTTTGTTGACGATGTCATGCACTTGGCTTGGCATCTTTCTGCATGGGCATCTAGTGAGAGTGTCACAGATGCTTCCCTGGAGCATTGTCTGTACAGCCTCAATTCAGTCTGTAATACAGTCTGTATTCGTATATGGCTGCTCTTGTTTCTCTGCAAGAAGCTCATTAGATGAAGCTTCCTCTGGGCACAGCTATGATGGTAGATGAACTGGGGTGACAGGGAAGAGAATCTTCAGATCAAAGGAGACACCATCGTCCCCTCACACCTCCTTCTCACCTCTAGAAACATGCCTCTCAGTGGTCTGAACATGCTGAGGTTGCCTCACCTAACCAATAGGAAGCAGGTGAGCTAGCTTGCACAACCATGATGCTACCTACATTCCCTTACTACAGAGATCTAAGTACCACAAAGCCACTGTCACACCCAGAAGCTTCACAGTTGTTCTTACATCTAATAGCACACTTGCTTGGGGGTGGGGGGGTAGGTCTAGGCTTGTTGAGTCTGGAAAGGGCAGAAGTCTTCAACTCCCCCTAGAGGCCAAAAGTGTGGGTGCACAGAAGACAAGAGGCTATATGTCTTCCAGAGGTCAAAATGGGGACTCCATCCCATCCACAAATGTACAGACCTAGATGGAGGGAGATTCCAGGCAGCCCAGGTTACACTGAGAACTTCCCTTTCCGACTTGGCCCCCAAAAGCTGAATCCATGTGGCACAGGAGTGACCTCAGGGGCTGTTTCTCATTATCAGCATCCTCTGCAAAAGCCCATGATAGATGACAGGCTGTTTCCTCACTTCTGTTTGTGAGGGCTCTGCAAAAGGACATCACAGTCTGCAGACATGCTGGGTCAGAACTCCTCCAGCCCCTGGTCTCTATCTTGCCACAGGGAAAGTCCTCCCCAGTGTGCTCCTGATCACAGCCGTGGCAGAACTCCAGGGAAGGCTGGAAACAGAGGAAGGATGGGCAGTGGAGTTAAAGGAGATGAAAAGTTGAAAGAGGGAGAACTTTTATTTTTGCACCATACCCTCTGCTAACCATTATTGCGAGCTTCCTGCATAGAAACGAGTCAGGAAACCACAGTGGGACTAATAAAAGGCGACTGGGCAGCAGCTGGGGAAAGCGCCTGGTATTATTAATATGCCCCTACTGTGCAGGGCTGTGCTGGGGTCCTTGTCACATCGACCTCTGACCTGTCCCTGTCCACACTTCCACACTGTTCTGTCTTGGACCAGGTTTCTGTGATTTGGCCTGGATCTTCTGCAGTGGATGGAGACAAAGTGAGAAGCTAAGACGCCCTTCCTGGAGTTCAGTGTCTTCAGGCAAGCAGTGTTTTCTGCACTTGGCTCTCCTGGCTGCACCTTGCTGTTCTGACTGCTTCATTGTCGGTCTCAGTTAACATGGGCAGCCGAGTCTATGCCAGAAAGTAACTACCAAGGTCTGAGTGTTCTAAAATAAAACTCTCGTGGCAGTGTTATCTATCCTGTGGGAATCTTTTCTTCCTAGTGGGGATTTTGCTCTTTGCTCTTGATGATTCTTATCCTATTAATTTTAGCTTCATTTTCTGTTCCTTTATTCATCAAATGAATTTGTAAAGTGCTGAGTTTTACTGAGCACTTACTGTGTACCAAGTAAAACATTATGTTCTGTATAAGGGTCCCTCCAGGTCGAAGACCAGTGCTATAGGACAATGGGAAATGTCCCTCACAGGTTCATGTGTCTAAATACTTAGTCTCCGGCTATTTGGTACTGTCATGGCAAGATATGGAACCTTTGGGACATAAGGCTTGGCTCATGAGAGCAGATCACCAGGGGCAAGCCTTCAAAGGTTACCTACATCTCTGCTTCCTGGTCCATTAAGATGGAGAAGCCCCTACATACACTTCCATGCGCTGTGGACTCTCGATGTCTCTTTGCCATAATCAACTGAGACTCTGTAACTGTGAGCCAAAATGAATGGTTCCTCCTTTTAGGGCACAACAATGAGAAAAGTGACTAATGTTGGGTCTGAGGAAATTTGAAAGGTGAATTGTCATGGGCCAAGTGAAGAGAGCGGCAGAAGGAACACACACCCAACCACAGGATAAAGCAAAGCCTTAGAGGAAAGGTCACACAGTATGCACTAGCAACGAGGAGGAGTCAGAAAGAGGCTACGGAAAAGTGAAGACTTAAGGGATATAGTGACCCTTTCCCAAGAACAAGGACAAGTTCTGAGGGATTTCAGCAGAGTTTCCTATAGGTTTTTAACAATGGGGTTCACTTGGAAGCTTGGGGAGATGCCAGTCCTTCTGCCTTGATGATAGGAGAACACAGAAGTTTTGGGGGGGTGTCAGTCTTCACCCTGGCTAGGATCCACTTCAAAAGTGGCTCTGAACAGAAAGTTATTAAGGAAACTCCCCCAGCCAAGGTGATGGAGAAGGGCATTAGGGATCAAGCACAGCCGGGAAGGAAGAATTCAGCTGGAAGGTTCTGTGATCCTCCGCCAAAATTCCACGAGTGCTTCGGGAGTCACCAACCGAAGCAAGGGGGGCAGCGCGCCAGGATGCATGGGCTTCTCTGTTGCCTGGTGATTTGTCTTGGGCATGCCCTTTGAATTCCAGGTTTTATTCTTTCCTTAGGGGTGGGAGGGAGGTAGAATCCTAGAAAGTGCTCATTTTTTATTCTGATCCGTTAACCTCTCCTTTTACCTTTGATCACACCAATTCCACTATCTGACCGATTCCTACCTTTTCATCCTTGCTGCTCAGAGCTGTCCCTTCTGCTGCCCACAGATGGTGACTATTAACGTGTCTGAGGCTTTCTTAATGGTGAAGGAGGGATACGCCAAACTTGTTGTTCACTGATCATAACGGTTCTGCCCCTGGTCTTTGCTCAGGCTGTATGTCCACCTGATCACACTCTTTCCCAAGATGCCTACCTAGCTACTTCCTTTCCATGGAGTCTTTGTTCAAACACCACCCCCTTGCCTAGGCTCACTCTGCCTTATGTAATAATACTAACTGCTTCCCAGTGCCCCTTACTCAGCTTTCCTCCCTTCTTTTTGTCTCCCTAGCTTAGCATCCTACGCAACTGACTTCTTAACTAGAGATCTTGTTTATTGTCTATTTCTCCAAACTAGAAGATACATTCACTGGGGAGCCAAGAGCATAGCATCACCAGCAGCTGGCATGTGGGAGCTGTTGCTTAGGGGAGCACTCATGGTGAATGCACTCTGTCAGCACAGTGAAGAAGACTTGTCTCCATCTTTCTTCTCTTGCTGTGCTGGTGGGGGACACTTCTGTCATCTAAGATGCACTGCCTTGGGCACAGATACCACACAATTCTGAGGTTTGCCGGGAGCATCTCCAATACACGGTCATCTCCTTGACACACAAGAATGAAGCAAGGGACAAGGAATTGTTCTCTGATAGTCTTCATGGACCAAGGTGGGGGTGATAACAGCAGACAGCTGTAGAGGCCAACACTTTGAAACCCAGAGGTGGATTTCTAAGCCTGAGAACTGCCGGGCAGTGTGAACTCTCATGAAGACAGAAAGTGTCAGGCCAGCCAACATGGGCAGCCCCCAATCAAGGTCAGTGAGGAACCCCACACAGGAAGTCATCTATTTTTGATATGTGCTGGCTTTCCTGTTTTCCTCTGTGCGTTGCCACAGGAGTCCACTTCCAAGAGTTTTGTTTGAACGCTTTCCTCTCCCATTTTTTTTCTTTTTTAAATTTGAATGCAGCCTTGGACTTCCAGAGAGCAAATGTTCTCTCGTTATTTTAAGAAAGCTTGGAGGCTGGGCCATCCGTTAGGCTGTAACAATGCTGGGCTGATCTTTAGTGTCAGGGTCTCTAAGGTGGCCTTTTGAATGAGGAGGGAGAATGACAGCCCTCTCTGGGGAACCTGGTGAAGGTGTTATGACCTGGCAAAGATGAAGTGGATACACGCAGAACAAGCCAGTCCAGAGATGCAGGAGAGTGCTCACCAAGCTGGCCAGACTTGCAGGAACCATCTGGCAGTCTCTGCTCTCCTCCTATCTCACCACACCCTGTGGAACTGAAGAGAGACATTCTTTTCATGCCCAAAGCAATCCAAGGCCCCCTTGGATTCATTTTTCTGCCTAATTATCTGCCAAGTGATGTTTGTAGAGCTCACGTTTTTTCCAAGTTCTCACTACAGATTATCAGCGATTGCTTATCCCTCAACCATGGGTCCTGCTAACTTACACCTCTGATGGTCTTGATATCTCTGCAGGGCCAAAGTGGCCAAATGTTGGCAGGTAGTGGAAGCAACCACAGTCAGGTCTTCTGAGCACTGGTTCTTCAAAGCAGAGCAATCACCCTCAATGAGTCTAGGTTGCCTAATGCAAAGTGGACCAGATGCCAGAGACTCTGCACCCTGGGAGCTGGCTAAAGGACTTTGGGTTAGGGATGTTCCTTCCTTCTGCCTCAAGTCTATCTCTACTAAGCAGTCTCCAGGCTTCCTGCCCTGAGCTTGCAGATGTTCACATAAGCGATCCTAGAAATGATGATCTCTAGGTGCTTACCCCTTGGTCACTATCTTCTGCATGAAGTATTGAAGCCATATTGCAATGACCAAGTTGGGGACAAACAAAAGTTTTTCTAGTGGTTTGGGCAGACTACTTAGGAGTTTGGGGGTCACAGAATAGACATGCTCTGAGCATGCCCCTCCAGAATTAGTCTCTAAGCAAGAGAAAGCGGGTGATTACTGAATGCCTGGCCCAGAATTTACCATGTTCAAAATGATTTTACATGTAGAACAATGTCTAAGTTAGGATTTCTATTGCAGCGACAAATGTCATACCCAAAAGCAACTTGGGCAAGAAAGGGTTTAGTTGGCTTACACTTCTATATCATAGTACACCATTGAGGGAAGTCAGGGCAGAAACTCAGGCAGGAACCCAGAGGCAGGAATTGAAGCATAGACCCTGGAAGAACCAGCTCACTGGGTTGCTCCCTACGGCTTACTCTAAAGAAAGCCAGGAGGCTGGGCCATCTGTTGGGCTTGAGCAATGCTAGATTGATCTTTTGTGCCAGCCTGCTTTTTAATCCGACCCTAGGACCACCTACACAAGAGCTGTATCACCCTTAGTGGGCTGGGGCCTCTCACATGAATCACTAGTCGAGAAAATGCCCCATGAACCATCTTATAGACAATATGAGAGACACATTTTCTCAACCAGGGTTCCCTCTTCTCAGGTGACTGTAGCTTGTATCAGGAAGTAAAACAACAACAACAATGACAACAGCATTCAACCAGGACAAGCAATGGGTTCAAATGGGGTGAGGATGGGGTCAGATGTTCCGTAATACACTGCTGGAAGGACAGAAGCCCAGCACTGTCTTGCCGTCCGGGACAGGAGGGTCTTGTAGGGAGAGAAATCATTCCCACCTGTTCCATTCATGGAGGACTGTTTTGTCTAAAGTACCCTCACACTTTGAAAAATCTCATCATTTTATTGTTGTAGCTCAAAATGGATCAATATATCATATCTTGGGCTATAAACAATACACAGAAAATATGTATAATTAAATATAAATTTAAATGTGAACTTGAAGACCGCTGAGAGGGAATAATAACAAGTGCAAAATGGGGCCAAGGAAACAAAATGAGGAGCAGTTAGAACAGTGGTTCTTAACCTGTGGGTCACAGCCCCTTTCAGGTTCAAATGACCCTTACACGGGGTCACCTAAGACTATCAGATATTTGTGTTATAATTCACAGATATTTACATTATGATATAACATGACAGCAGCAAAATTACAGTTACAAAGTAGCAACAAAAATAATTTTGTGGTTGGGGTCCCCACACCATGAGGAACCATATTCAAGGGTCACAGCGTTAGGAAGGTGGAGAACCCGAGTTAGAAAAATGTAGTAAGTTTTTTTGCCTCAGAACTTGCTAGGAGTCAAAACAAAGAAAGATATATAGTCATCTATAGATGTGTTATTGACCACCAGGGGAAAAAATTCTTTTCTCAGAAACTAAAATATTCGGGGTTCCTATATTTCTGAAGCTGAAACTTCCAGCATGACGATAGTTCCAAGCTCCAAGATTCTCTCTGAGCAGTGGGCAAGGTGTGTGTAATCCTATCCCAAACTCTTCAGCTACTGAACAGTGCCCGCTGTAGAGCTGCTGGCCTGAACCACAGTCCCACTCTGGGGCTCTGGTCCCCATTCAGTCTGAGCAGAGGAACTGTGAGTATCCATGGGGCTTTTGGGGTCTGGTACCAATGTGAAGGCTTGTAGGAAACCCCGTGGCTTCCTACAATGTGCCAATGTGGCTCTCCCTTCCTGAAATGCAGCCCCTGTTTGTGCTTAGTTAATAAGATTCCTTGTAACTCAAATTTGGTTTCATTTCCAAATGAATTCCAGAGAGACAGAGCAAACATGAATCATTCACTGGAGAGAAAGAGTTAACTGCAGTGAAGCCCGTTCTTTTTTTTCTGGCCAGCACAGCCAGAACATTTTTAAAATGTTCCCTGTCACCTGGCTGCAGTCACCAAGTGACCTGGGTGGCCCCTCCAGCCCTCCTGTGATTCCCTAAATCCCATGCTCCCAGCAGCCTCCAAACCTGCTTGGGCCAAGTGTCCCCAGAGCAGCAAGATGGATAACAGCCCTCCCTATTGAAAGCTGACTAAGTAGTCAGCTCTTGATATGAACAAGGTTATAAGCCTGAAGAATACTTTATCATATGTGCTGGTTATGGGGGTGTCTCCTTGTGGACCACAGGGACTCATGGCTGAATCTTCTATGTAAATTCTTTTCTTCTCTCAATCTGGGCCATATGTCCACTCTTATGTTTCATACTGTAACTGTGCAGGGACAGAGCTCCTTAGGGAACATAGGTCCTTCTTTTCAGACCATAAAGTACTGTCCTAAGAATTTGTACCAGTCAGGACAATGTCCTAACAGTACCAAAAAATAATAATAAAAAAATGAAACAATATGCATTTTCCCCCACAGCCAATTTTTCCACTGTATATGTAAAACCCCATCATTGTAATGACGTTTGCCATGCATGAGCCATTGCATGTATATACTCAGAACAGGTTCACTTGCTCGATTTTACAATAGATTAGGAACAATTTTTGCTCACCTTTCAAAATTTGTTGAAAGATGTCTCCCAGGTTGTCCCTTCAACCCTCAAATTCAGCATATGGAAAAGGCCCGTGGGTCATCTTTGCTGGTTCCACTCCCTTGTTCTGACTGTGTATCATTGTGTTCTGGTGGGGAATCAAAGGATTCCCCCACCCCTCAGTAAATATCTACTGAGCTCATGTGGACGGTGCTGGATATATGATAGGGAGGGCTGGCAGACATGGTCCCTGCCTCATGAAAGTTCCTGTCTGATGAGGGGATAAATGGCCCCAAACAATTCCCAGACACAAGTAAAGAAATATAACCATTGAAGGGGTCCAACTGACCCTTCCCTTTCTGGTTACTCTCAAGTCTGGAACTCCTTCCTATGTCCTGGCCACAGCCTTGGCCAGGCCTCTGTGGTCTCACTGCTGTATGAAGTAACCCTCCTGTTCATTCTCACACCACAGAGTGCAAAGGCTCGTGGCTCCCCACCAGCACATCTTGTGCATCTGTATCTATGTGCCCTGTTCTATTATTCTTAGTTACCTTTGCGAATTCTACTATTCCTTGAGATCCCGTGGATGTGTGATACCTTCCTTCGTGTGAATGTATGGTGTGTGCATACATGTGACCTGTGTACACATTCCCAAATATGCATGTGATGTATGTATACATGCATGTGGAGGCTGGAAGTCTCTGTCCTGTGTCTTCTTCAGTTGCTCTCCACCTTATTATTTACTTTGATGCAGAAACTCTCACTGAATCTGGAGCTCATTGGCTAGTGTGACTGACCAGGTTGCTCCAGGAATCCACTGTCTCTGCTCCTTGCATACTAGCATTAAAGATGGAATACCAATGTGTGGCCTTTATGTGGATGCTGAGGATCCTAACACAAGTCTTCATGTTTCTTCCACTAGCACTTTACTGACTGAGCCATCTCTCCATATCTGATGTTTTCTTTAGACCCACGCTATCTCCAGCCAGAATGCGCCCCCAACCCTATTAAGAAGCATTCTTCTCTGGCTAAGAATTGTTCTTTGCCAAGGTCATTCTGCGGGCATTTCTTATGGATCGTGGTCATCTGTGTGTATCTTCTCTTCTGTTAAGGTGTAAGTGACTGTAAGACTCAGTGCAGTGGTCACCTGTCATTCCTCTAGATGTACCAGCATCTGACGTTCCCTCTCAGATTTTGAGATGAGTCCTCCTTGGAGAGCCAGATCCCCTCTTTCTGTAGAAGTCTGTAGATCACTATACTCCTTCATTCTACATAGTTAGAATGTGAACAGATGGTTCACACTTCCAAAACAAATACATCAGCTGAAGTTTCAGGGTAAAAGCTGATGGCACATAGCAGCAAGAACGAGAATAGGTCTCTAGAGAAGGTAACACAGGACAGTGGAGGGACTAGTGACTGCAGTACTGATGTGCTGTCTTTCAGAGCCCTGGACAGTGGAGTCTGTAGGACAGGTCTCCTATCAGACTTGATTTGTGATGACTCTGGGTTTTGTTCCTGGGGACAATAGTCACATCTCTGTGGCATTCTGTGAATTTTTACATATCATTTATGGATTTGTCTTCTGTGTACCTCAACAAGTTTAGTCCATTTGTGTAGTCAGACACTCTGGACTAACTGATTTACAATGGACATTTATTTCACAGTTCTTGAGGCTGGAAGTCCAACGTCAAGGCTGATAGCTGTGGTGTCTAGTAAGGGTTCTGTTCTGCCTCAGATTCCAGCATCATTAACACTGATGGCTTCTGAAGGAAAGGAGCCCATGTCTTCATATGACAGAAGGGACAGACAGGTCAAGTCTTCATAAGGAGCTAATGCACACACTCACAAAGCAAATGGGGTTCTTATGGCCTTCTGCCTACTCCCAATTCTGTTGCTTGGGGAAATTATATTTTATGATGAAACTTGGAAGGACTTGAACATTCAATACCTAACACTCAAATGAACTGTTTTAGAATCCAGAGATGCATAAAGTCACACACACACACACATACATATAAGCATATATGTATATATATACTTATATAAATACATATAAATATAGATACATACATAAAGTATATATGTATATGTATATATATAAATGTATATATACATTTATATAAAAATATAAAGTATATATACATATATAAAGTATAAAGAATATATATGTATATATAAAGTACTATCTATATTACTTTATATGTATATTGAATGAACAAATGTGCAAGACTTAATCCTAGCTATTAGAACCTCTCTAGTATTGACTTTCTCAATTGGCAAGTGGGCTAATAACTCCTGTTTACAAAGGACATTGTATTGATTGAATGAACTTTTGTATGTTAATCAATAACCATTAAGGTAAGCATACTGTAAGCTGCAGCTAGAACTGGTAAAACAAAACAAAACAAAACAGGGATTTGATGGTGGCAGTGACAATAAGGCAATTTGTCCCCATTCTTGCAGTAGAAGAGAAGACCTGAGGAAGGTCTCTGGCAAGGGCACACATTCTAGACTTCTCATCTTGCTTCACATAGCTCATGTTT
Organism: Rhynchomys soricoides; assembly: GCA_019843965.1. Classification (NCBI taxonomy): domain Eukaryota; kingdom Metazoa; phylum Chordata; class Mammalia; order Rodentia; family Muridae; genus Rhynchomys; species Rhynchomys soricoides. Next base: position 12,595 of record JADRCH010011196.1, read on the forward strand.
AAACATTGGTTGTCTTTTTGTTTCTGTGACATCGCATGTTCTCGACATGAGTTTGCCACCTGACTCTACATGAGTTTGCCACCTGACTGGATGGTTGGTGCATGGGCATCTCACATCAGAGGCCAGCCTGCCTGCCTTTTGCAGTGTCAAGCCACTTCAGATGGATGATATTTGGAGCAGCCTTCTAGGGCTTCAAGAAAACTGAGGTTAGAACATTCTTCCATCCAACCAAAGAACTACAGAGCCCCCTACAGGACAATATGGGAATGTGAAGAAGAAAGGTCGGGGAGAGGTCATGAAGAGAAAGAGGGAGAGGAGGCAAAGGCAGAGAGAAAACAGCTTCTGGCTGGGCAGTGAGGAAGCAGAGGCAGAGCATCACAGCTCAGAAGCCAGCTCCTGGAAACCAGTTGACAGTGACTTGCTGGGGGCCATGTGTTTGCCTTGTACCTTTATCAAGCACATGATGGTAACTGTCATGTTCTCAGACCCAGAGCTAATGCTCCAGGTGCTTTGTCACTCATGATTTTTCTTGGATTACTTTATTTTTTGAAATACATCGTTGAAATATTATTTTGATACCAAACTTCTCCTTGCCTCGCTTCTGAGTCCCATCTGCCCCCAACCCTGTCCCTGCCCCTTCTTGTCACCCCTGCATCCGCCCCGCCCCTCCCCCGCCCCACCCCTCCCCCACCCATCCCTGGCCTTATTCACCCCTGTGTGTGAGCTCACCCAGCTCTCATAGCCCTAGCTCCATTTTATAGAATCACAGTTTGACCCACAGAAGGATCAAATCTCTGCCAAACTTCATGTTAATTGAAATATTAACCTGCTCAAGTTGAACGCAAGCTGTGTTAGAGTCCAAGGCCATTCACATAGACGCTGCGGAGAATCGTGTGGCAGTTGACTAAAGCGTATAAATAAAACTTACGTAAACAGCCATTGATACTGAAATGTAGGTCACAGAATGCTTAACACGGAAAGATGTAAGGATCGGCAATGTTAAGTAACATCTGAGGGACTCTTTCCTTTAAAAAGCTGTGTTGGGTGGGTATGGCAGCATATGCCTAGAAACACAACCCTCGGGAGGCTGAGGCAGGAAGATTGCCAAAGGTTTGAGGCCAGCCTGAGTTACGAGTTAAACCCTGTGTCTTAGTTAGGGTCTCTACTGCTGTGATTCAACACCATGACCAAAAGCAACTTGAGGAGGAAAGGGTTTATTTCAGTTACGACGCCCAGATCATACTCCGTCCCTGAGGGAAGTCAGGGCAGGAACTCAAGGCAAGAATGCGGATTCAGAGGCAATGGAGGAATACTGCTAACTAGCTTGCTGCCCAGGGTTTTCGCAGACTGTTTTCTTAGACAACCCAAAAACCACCTGCCCTGGGGTGGCACCACTCACAGGGGCCTGGGTCTTCTCACATCAATCATTAATCAAGAAAAGACCCCAGAAACTTCTCTACGGGCCAGGCTTCTAGAGGCCTTTTCTTCAATTTCCCGGAGTTTAGGTTTGTGTCAAGTCTTGTCTCAAAAAAAAAAAAAACAAAAAGAAAAACAAGCGTATCAGACGAATGTTTTCATTTATTATTTTTATCTTCCCGACCCATTCTTTACACCATGGGTTGTATTTTGGCATGCACTATTCCAGTGTCTCTAAACACCTCTGTGTCCTCCATCATAGCAGCCCACGCTAAGTTAACCCCAGGACTTGGTTTCCCTTGGATACACACCATCAAAGCCATTTTTAATTAAATTTCTGAAAAGCCTGGCAGAGCATGGGGGTGGGGTTGAAGCATTTGCCTAGCCAGACAAGCTTCACTAGAATGTTAGCCATGCATTGTGCAGGGAAAAAAAAAAAATGTTTGCATTATTTTATAAATACAGCACATTCTAT
>JADRCH010011198.1:0-22907 GCA_019843965.1 Rhynchomys soricoides
TTATATTATAATCTCGAATATATATATATATATATACATATACATATGTATATATGTATATGTATATATATATATCCTCAGAAAGGAGTCATTGGAGATTAGGCTGCACCAATCATGCAGGGTCCCACAGGACCAATGGCAGAGTGTGTGCATCTCATGACTTCATAGATCTGCCACACAAAGTTGCTTCAGGAGACTAAGGGATCCACTATATGTTACCTTCATGGGACTCTCCTGCCACAAGACAGAAAAAGAAAAACAGCTAAGAAGAGAACAGGAAGTAGAAGACACTTCCCCAGATCTCAAGAATCCAGATCTCAGGATCTCAAGCTGTGTTCTGGGCCAGACTCAGCACTTGTAGGCCCTGCTGGCTGTAACTCTTCTCAGTGACTACTCACGAGAGAGCAGCTCCATCTGGAGCTTCAGAAAGAAAAATTCAAAACAAGGTGCTGAGTGTAAGAATTTATGTCTCATCAACTCTCCATTCTCTATTGAGATAAATGTCTTTATCTCTACTCACGCAAAGATCTGGTCTATACCACTGGTTTGAAACTTGTATAAAATTTAAAAGCCCTTTCCCAAAGATCTCATTCCAGAAACCCAAAGCCAAGTAAAATATGCAATTACTTCCAAGATGAATGGCTCTCCTGGCAAGCATTCCCACACTGCAGCTGTATGTCAGGATTCCTAGTCTCAGTGCATTCATCAACTTTTAAGTTGGAACTTCTTGTCTGAAGAAGCACCTCTGAAATTCAAAAGAAAAAACTTATCTCCCTCAGATGTAGAATGAAACAATGGAGTTGGATGTAAGAACTTTAAAATCAAGAGAGTACTTCTTTTAGCCCTTAAAGTGTCCTGCCACCAAAAGGAGGTGCTATTCCTTAAGCTGGGAACCACCACCATCTTTGCAAGGAAGCTCCTGAAGTTTGGGTTTTAATTGTCACTTAATTGTAAGCTCTTGGACGCTATGTCAATTTCCTGAGTCTGGATTTCCTTGTCTTTGCTGAAGATGTTTAACAATGATCCCTTCCTTTTTGCTTAGTAATAACAGTAGTAACCACAGAACCCAGCTCATCTGAGAGGTCACAGACCTCTTACTACCCAATAAATTGATATTTTTCTGCTGGGGAAAATCTTAGCTGGTTCAAATGTATTCAATAATCTGGTGTGTCATGATTCTCACTGGACTCTGATTCATTTTCACGCACAACCTGTGGGGGCTCCCATCTGGTAATGCTCAAGAAAGCTTATGAGAGAGAATGGTAATCAACCAACTAGTCGTTGAGACTCACTCTTTAGCATACACACAGTAATACTCATTCACTTCTTTAACAAGCTTTAAGAACAGCATACTTCGCACGTATCAAATTAAAGAGAATAATAATAGCTTGACACTTACTCTGTAGCCACACTCCTAAGTTCCTTCGCCATCTTCCGTGGGAAATACCCTGGCAGACAGTCCTAAGCTTCTATGAATTTTTAATTTTGCTGTCCTTTTTCTACTTCAATTTGACCCTGGATAGCTATGCACATATAAATTCCATGCACTTTATCCCCCCCCCCCCATCTCTAAAGTCTAGACTTCCTTCCTGTAATATTTCTAAAGGGTTGGTAAACATTTCTATGGCAAAAAAAAAAATCACACAATGAGATAGAATGTGTTGTGAGGCTAAGCATGGTCTTCTGACTGTCAGAACTCTCAGATCTTCCTCATCCTGTGAGCATGGTCATTAAAGACCTAGAGGAATTCCTAGCTCAGGTACCTGGGGTGTGGCTTAGACTCCACAGGCTTTTCTTCAACTAAAAAGAACTTGAATGTAGGTTCCAAAAATGTTGTAGTGAAATTCACAGACATGTACATACCACACACACATATACATACAGGTACACACACATGCACATAAACATACACATGTGAATACATGTACTCACACACATGTACACATGCACACAACATACATAACATATACACACATGTTTATACACAGTTATATATACACATGTTTATATATACATACACATGTACATACACATATAACATGTTTATAACATGCATACATGGTTGGTTGGTTGGTTGGTTGGTTGGTTGGTTGGTTGGTTTTTTGAGACAGGGTTTCTCTGTGTAGCCCTGGCTGTCCTGGAACTCACTCTGTAGACCAGGCTGGCCTTGAACTCAGAAATCCTCCTGCCTCTGCCTCCTGAGTGCTGGGATTAAAGGCATGCACCACCTCTGCCCGGCTGTGTACAGATTTATAAACACACACATACAACCTTTCTACTTTATCATCTAAGAACTGACATTCTGTGCTACATATGTTAAGTGAAATGAACTAGTCACAAAAGGCCACATCTGGTCTGGTTCTACTTCCGTGAAATATCCAAAATAGGTACATCCATAGACAAACAATGGACTAGTCATGGGCTATGGAAGTGGAAAATAGAACTGAATGGTCAGTAAATGCAGGTATCATTTGGAGGTGACAAAAGTATTTGGAGCTGGGGGTACTAGTGTACAAACTGAATGTTCAGTAAATGCAGGTATCATTTGGAGATGACAAAAGTATTTGGAGCTGGGGGTACTAGTGTACAAAGCTGTAAGTGGGCACTATTCTTGTGTTCTTGAAGAAACTTGACTTAGAAACCCTCAGTGTTTTTTTTTTAATTCACCTGTCAAGGTGGGTCTCATATAACCTTCCATTAAGCCTTCTCAAAGACTCCTGCCACAGATTGCATTTTCACACTGACTCCTCACTGCTAGACTAATAATCCCCTCCTTTTTTCTATTTTTATCAAAATGTACCTGTATTATACCAGCAAGATGGCTCAGCAAGTAAAACCACTAGGCATCAAGCTTACTGTTAATTTCAACTGCTAGGACCCAATAGAAGAAGGAGAGAATCAACTCCCACAAATTGTTCTCTGACCTCACTTATTCACAGTGCCAAGTGTATGCACGCATGCACACACACACATGCACACACATACATGCATACATACACATGCAAACACACACACACAAATCTAATCAGTTTTTAAACTTATCTATTTTGATCATTCTCCTAGTAAGAGCAGTATTTTGAGACACAAACAGTAGGGAAAGAAATCAGAAAAGTAGGTGAATGTCTGCCTGAGTTTGGTCCATTCTAAGCATTAATTTCCACATCTGTAAAACAAATTATTGAACATGCTTAGATGGGGATAAAAAACTCAAAACCTCTAAAGAAATCAATGTGATTCAACTGACAGAGCAAACCTATTTGTCAAGAGTCCTGCTGTCTAGTAATAAATTCTGTTAATGAATTAGTGATGCTTGTGTTTGCACCATGGGCCTTCAAAGTTCTAAAGAAAAAACCTCAAACAAGAATCTCAGCCTGTTGGCAAGATGTGCATATTGTGAAGGGATGAAAGCATGCTGGGAAATGGCTTATAGAGATGCCTCAGATGAACTTTCCATGGAAATCCATGTGAATAAGGACAGCTGTGGTCCACACAGAACCTTCTATTCAGAAACAGGAGTCCCCACAACAACCACCATTGTACAAAGAAATCTGGAGGAAAAAGAGGTAGACACGTGAAATCTGTCCATCCCACCTAGATACTATAGGTGGGGATAGTTCAAGTTACTACCACATTTAAAGAAAGCCAGAGCAGAAGTAAGTGACCATCGCCTACAAAATCTTTCTTTTCATGCCAAGGAGGGAAGATGAGAGTGGATGGGTGGGTGGGTTGGAGAATATCCCCATAGTGGCAGGGGGAGGATGGAGGGAATGGGGAGGTTCCAAAGGGGAGATCTGGAAAGGGGAAAACATTTGAAATGTAAATAAAATATGAAAAAAAAAGAAATATGACCATGCTGAATAATCTCACATTGAACTGTGAAAATAAAGCTAAAGAATCACAATCCAATAGCTTGCAAACCCTAAGACATTTTCTATGTTCCTATGTCTAGAGAAAAAAATAAAATGACATATTATCTCTCTAAAAAAAAAAATCTTTCTTTTCACAGAAGGAAATGTAAAGCTTCTTGGTCAGGTCCCTCGGTTGCAGAACTCAGACCCTTCTAGACAATGGTGCTACTCACATCATATCCTGTGACCTTTTTAGGACTCAATACAGCATCCCATCTACCTAACTTACTTACCCAAGACTTTGTCTTCACAAAAGATCAAAAAAGCCACAAGCCAGTGATGTACTGTTCGGCTTCACATGACTCTAACTGAAAGGAACAGTCAGACATGGCTGCATCTTCAACTGCTTCCCATGTTTCATTTGTTTATTGTCTGTTCTTCATTCAACACATTGCCTTGGTGTGCACCTAGTACACAGCAGACACCGTTCTCAGTCCTTAGTATGCCGAGATCATGCACACACTTCTCCTCCAGGAATCATCAGTTACAAAGAATACTAAATAATCCCAACACTGTGTTGCTTTAACAGATTTACTTGCCAAAACCATGGCGATGTAAGATGGAGCAAGAAGGATTTCTTTTGTTTATTTATTCATCCAGCAATGACAATGACAGGAACCTAGCATCCAAGTTAAAAGAGAAGCAGCAATTCTAGGTGAAGGCAGAAGAGAAAGGCTCTTCTTATAGAGGAAGCATAAGAGCACGCCCAATCTGCTATCCAGTTTCACAAAATACAAAGGAAAAAATACTGTTCTATCTCTTGTATAATTCTAACTGGAATAACTGGAAAGGTAGGACTGAATCTTCAAAAATGGGAAGACCAAAGTCTGTAACGTTCCAAAAACAGCATTTGGAACTAGAGCGTAGTTTGCTCAAGAAGATAGACAAGAGATTGTTCCCATCATCAATTGCTATATACCAAATAATCCCTGAAACTCAGAGACTTCAAGCAACAATTGTTCCACTACAAACAATGACTTGTGGATTAGGAAACAGGGCTCAACTAAGAGATTCTTATGTTCCAAGTGGCATGATACTGTCAACTCATTGATGGTCACCTGGTTAATAAACTATAGATAACTTCATCCACAAGCCTGACATATTGGCAATGGTCAACTAAAAATTAAAAACTGACCATAGAAGCTAAGGAGAGAGCTTAGTCAGCAAAGTACTTGCCATATAAACATAAAGACCTGAGTTCAAGTCCCAGTACCCATGTAAAAAACAAACAACAACAAAATCATGGTGGCTTGTACTCATAACTGTGGCCCTGAAGAGGCAGGAGACATGCTGATCCCTGAAGCTCACTAGCTGGCCAGCCTGACCTAGTCACAAGCTCCATGTCCTAGTGAGAGACCCTGTCCAAAAACAAAGTAGATGTCCTTTGAAGAAGGTCACCCAAAGGTGACCTCTAGCTTCCACATGCACACATCCACATCCACCATGCCCACGTGTGTGTACAGACGTGAACATGAACACACATTCTCTTCCACAAACACACAATAACTGAGCACAAATGTAAGTATTGGTAGTTTCCATAGCACAGTGAGAATTTTATGTGACCCCCAGAGCCAGCAGCTGGGGTTGGCAAGAATTGAAAAAGATAGGAAATGAAAGATGATAAAGGCCTGGGGCCTGAAGCTGACAAAGTATCACCTGTACCACATTTCACTGGTGAAAATCAGTCCCAAAACCTATCCTGAAACAGGAGTGACCTATAGCCTGCCTCCTCTAGGGAAAGCCATCAAAGAATCACTGCTGTCTCTAAATCACTTGGGAGGAGAAATCCAGGCCAATTAAGAAGGGCCTTGGGGACTATTCTGTTTTGTGTTTTATCCTGTTTGCATTTTTTTAACTTTTATATTCCCTAAGCAGGCAAGTTGATCAAATTGTTTAAGGAAACTCACTCCTGAAGCATAGCGGAGAATTAATGATAGCAGAGTCTGTTAATCAAAAGACGAGTGAAGAAGCTGAGTCCAGCTGAGCACATGGATTCCTAATTTGTAAGCTAAGGCAGGGACATAGCAGCCAGGGTCAGGGGAGACTGGCTATTGGCTACACATCCAGCTGTGTTTAATATGCATAGTTTATGAATAAAACTTGGTGAAGACTTGGAATAGAAAGGATGGAGAGAGGAAAAGGAGATGTTGCAGATACCCCTCGGTCTCTAGCTTGGGAGATTAAGTGCATGATGCCTCTTGCACTATACAGTGGAGATTTTCAACTTCTGACAGTTTATAATTTCAAAGAGTTGACGTGCCCGTATGTTTACTGCTCTGACCACAGCTCTGTGCTCTTGCAAAACCCTGACTTTCCATCCTTTCCACCTTCTGTTCACAACCAATCCCTTTCCTTGCCTATAGTTCTGAAACTCTGCCAGGCTCCTCTCCCTGCTCAAGGGAACTCAGCATGGTCCCTTATTCATACACAGTGTAGAGCTGCAGTTTTTCATCTCTAAGTTCAAAAGGTGTTCAAGGGCCGCTGCATATGAATTGGTCCACTTTCTGGTAGCCATTCCCGGGAATTCAATTCAGGTGACTTGATTGGCTGCCAGGCTTGGAAACAGCTATGATAAATGACTGATTTCACTAGGTAAGGATGTTAGGTAATTGAACTTGAAAAGGGCCCTCCTGGAACCTGAGCCATCCCTGCCCCGGTGCTTCTAAACAACCTCTGGTAACACAATGCATCTGAAAGCAGAGGGCATGGGGTCTGATGGGAAACAGGATGCTAAGTTGGTTCCTTTCTGGTCTTTGACTGTGATCTTTTATCAGAGGCACATATGTTTTCAATACCATCACATGTGGCTGCAGTTAGATCAGGAAACAAATTCCCTGCTAGTCTAAAGGTTTGGCTTCCCTTTCACGCCCACCGAGCATCAGTTTCTAACCTCTGCTGGGGAGACCCCAGAGAAATAATGAATCAGCCTTCCCATTTGCAGCCCTCCCATGGCTTGGGTCACAAGAAGTACATTCACTGAGTGTAACAAATGACATAGCAATAGCCTGGTCACTGTCACCCCTCTCCAGCCACAGTCACACCTGAGGTCAGCCAGACCCAGCTAGTTAGTGCCACTACCCACTCCCACAGTGACTCTAAGGAGAAACCCTTCCCTTTACCGCCTGTCCCTGGGGCTTTTTTATAGGCCTGCTGGATAACTTACTGCCACAGTAAGGTCTACTCAAATGAGTATAGTGGGCAAATTCACAGAGAACCTAAAACTGAACACGGCTTTATTTTCCAAGCAGCAGGCTCCGTTTGCTTGAGCTGAATGAATGGTCCCTAGATGCTATTGAAGCTAACACATCCAAACCCAGACCATGACTGAATTTAATACAGGTATCATGAGTCTGAATTGTCAAAATAGTGGGGTGGATTTAAAGGTACATGGGGAATGCTGTTTGGTTTTGCCTTCCCTGTGTGACTACCTGCCTAATCGTAATTCAAGGAACAATCAAAGCAATAAGCGAGGGATCTGGCTCAGTAAAGTGTTTGCTGGGAAGGTAGAAAGAGCTGAGCTCCACCCTGTCCTCCCAGAATCAGAGAGGTAGAGCCAGGCAGATTCCTGGAGCTTGCTGTCCAGTAAGTCTAGCTAATATGAGAGGTCACAGCCACTCAGGAACCTTATTTGGAAAAACAAAGTGAGGAACAAAACCCAAGGTGGTTTTGGCCTCTGGATGCATGAGCAGGTGCAGAGATCCAAGGCCAGGTCCAGCAGTTTCTCTGTCTTAGCTCCTGTTACACTACCCAACATCCTAAAGTCCACTCTAACCAGGTAGTCAGTGGTGTAGGAAGAAGACACTCAGAAGTCCCAATGCCTATTGTTATGTTTTCTTTAAATAAAGAATATAAGACACATTTGATAATGTGCTATTGAAGAATGAACTATGCCCAGCACTTCTTTATCTGGTTCTCTGTCAGGTTCAAGAGCCCATGGATGCTCCATTGATATGTACACTCACAATCCCACCTCCATGCTGGGGAAAAGAAGCCCTATGTGCCAGTAACTGGGGTAGCTGTTGAGATCACTGTCACAGAGAGTTTGAATAACCCACCAAGGCCATGGGGCTTGAGGGCAGCTGAGCCAGCATTCAAGCTAGGCCTTCCTGTTCCCCAGCCAAGACCTCAGCCTCCTGACCTGGGGAAATGGCCTCCTAACTAACTGACCTTCTGGCCTTTGGTCTTGTCTTTCTCAATTCCACTAACTTCATTCTTTACACTAAAAATAGAATGACTTTCTAGGTCTTCTGGGGAGGGTGTTGTTGCTGTTTTACATTTTAAAATACAACTACATCACTTCTCTCCTTCCCTTTTCTCCCTCCACCTCCTTCCATGTCTCCTACTTTCAAAACGATAGCCTCTTTTTCTCTGATTATTGTTGTTATACACACAGGTACAAATATGTAAGTACCACCTGCTGAGCCCATTTCTGTTGGTTGTGTGTATGTGGTTTCAGTACTGACCTCCATACTGATTTTTCGTGGATAACAAACCAGAAGTCTCATCCCTGGGAGAAGCTAACTCCCCCTCTCTTGACAGTCATTAGTTGCCTGTTTGTCTAGTGATGGGATCCTCTGAGAGTGTCCCCCTTCTGTGTTAGCATGTCTGATAATACTGTCATTGTTATGGCCTTGTTTATGCAGTAATTTATAAGAGATGCAGGCTTTCAGCAGGCTTGAAGGTATTCTGGATCTTACAATATTTCCATGACCACTTCTACCATGTCTCTGGAGCCACAGATGCAGGAGCTATGCTGCAGATGTATCACTGGGACTGGATCCCACACAATCCATTGATTTTTGCATTGTGTCCAGTTGTGGTCTTCTGCAATGGTTTCCAGTTGCTGTAGAGATAAGCTACTTTGGAGAGTGGCAAGCACTACACTTATCATTGGTATGAAGAAAAGATTCTTCATGCTGTTAAACAATTATACTGGTCTAGCAAAGTGGTAGTAGCAGATTCTCTTCTTAGATACATGCCTCCACTAGCTCCTGATATTTGACTAGGTTGCCAGTACTAGACACAATTTCTGTCCTGTTAAGTAGATCTTAATTACACTAACACAGCTTCTGGTTACCATGAACATGTGAGAGTCAATGATGGGTATTTATATACCCATCTTTCATGGATCTCTTGCCATGCTGATCATTGTGGGGGTCAAGGGTGTCACAGTTTCAAATCTTAGAAGAAAGAGATAGACACAGACACTAGAGAATAGAAAGATATCATATGTTCATGGATCAACAGGAGTAATAATGTAAAGTGACCATTATGCCAAAAGCAATTTACAGATATAATGTATTCTCAATCAAAACAATAACAACATTCTTCACATAAATAGAAAAAATATCCAAAATTCATATGTAATAAGAAACAGCCCTGCTCTGCCCCAACAGGGCTCAATAGCCAACTAGGGCCAGGAGAAACCTAGCCTCTCAGGAGTGTGGAAAAGCCCATGAGTGCGGAGTAAGATGACTAACACTGCTCAACTGGACTCACCTGGGACACAGGGACTGAGGAACAGCTTGGGAAATGAGCATTCTGGTTTCCATCTGTGGCAGAGACCTCTGCCTGGGAAACAAGGGCTCCACAGCCAAATAGTGCCAGGAGAAAGCTAGATTCCAAGGAGTGTGGGCAAGCCTGTCTGTTCAGAGGGACCCACCTGGAATCTCCAGGACACAGGGACTGAGGAGCGATCCTCCAGTTTCTTTCGGTGACCGAGAGTGGATCCTGTGACACTGGGCTCCATACTCAAAAAGTGCCAGGAGAGAGCTGGTATCCCAGGAGTGCCGACATACCTTCAAGCACAGACAAGATCACCACTACTATTCAAATTCAATGGATTAAGAGGGACCCTTGCAGAACCATCAGGACACAGGAATGAAGGGAAAGCTGTAGACAAGATCCTTCTGGTTTCTCTCTGCACCCCAGAGCTAACCATGTACCACAGCTCTCCAAACCCAAATTCCTCTCAGAGAGAGCTGACCTTCAAGGAGTATTGACAGAGAGGCTTGCAGGAGGGACAAGACACAGTCAGAGAGAGTAAGACCAGCTAACACCAGAGATAACCAGATGGAGAAAGGCAAGGGTAAGAACATAAGGAAGAGAAACCAAATCTACTTGGCATAATCAGAACCCAGCTCTCCCACCACAGCAAGCCCTGGATACTTCAACACACCAGAAAAGCCAGACTTAGATTTAAAATCACATCTCATGATGATAATAGAAGATTTTAAGAAGGAAATAAAAAACTCCCTTAAAGAAATACAAGAGAACACAAGCAACTAGAAACCCTTAAAGAGGAAACACAAAAATCCCTTAAAGAATGACAGGAAAATACAATCAAACAGACGAAGAAAATGAACAAAACCATCCAGGAACTAAAAATAGAAACAGAAACAATGAAGAAATCACAAAGGGAAACAACCCTAGAGTTAGAAAACCTAGGAAAGATATCAGGAGTCATAGATGCAAACATCACAAACAGAATACAAGAGCTAGATGAGAGAATCTCAGGTGCAGAAGATACCACAGAAAACATTGACACAATAGTCAAAAAACCACAAAATACAAAAAGCTCCTAACCCAAAACATCCAAAATATCCAGGATGCAATGAGAAGACAGAACCTAAAGATAATAGGTATAGAGGAGAGTGAAGATTCCCAACTTAAAGGACCAGTAAATATCTTCAACAAAATTATAGAAGAAAACTTCCCTAAAGAAAGAGATGGACATAAATATACAATAAGCCTACAGAACGTCAAAAAGATTGGACCAGAAAAGAAATTCCTCATGTCACATTATAGTCAAAGCACCAAATACACAACATAAGGAAAAAATATTAATAGCAGTAAGGGAAAAAGGACAAGTAACATATAAAGGCAGACCTATCAGAATTACACCAGACTTCTCACCAGAGACTATGAAAGCTAGAAGATCCTGAGGAGATCTCATACAGACTCTAAGAGAACACAAATGCCAGCCCAGGCTGCTATACCCAGCAAAACTCTCAATTATCATAGATGGTAAAACCAAAATATTCTATGACAAAACCAAATTTACAATATGTTTCCACAAACCCAGTCCTACAAAGGATAATAGATGAAAAAAGGCCAACTCAAGGGGGGAAACTACAAAAGAGCAAGAAAGTAATCTTTCAACAAACTCAAAAGAAGATAGCCACACAAACATAAAAATAACATCAAAAATAACAGGAAGCAACAATCACTATTCCTTAATATCTCTTAATATCAATGGACTCAATTCCCCAATAAAAATACATAGACTGACACACTGGATCCATAAACAGGACCTAGCATTTTGCTGCATCCAGGAAATGCACCTTTGTGTTAAAGACAAACACTACGTCAGAGTAAAGGGTTGGAAAACAATTTCCCAGGCAAATGGCCCCAAGAAACAGGCTGGAGTAGCCATTCTAATATCGGATAAAATTGACTTTCAACCAAAAGTCATCAAAAAAGATAAAGAAGGACACTTCATACTCATCAAAGGAAAAATCTACCAGAAAGAACTCTCAATTCTGAACATATGCCTTGAAAGCAAGGGCAACCACATTCATAAAAGAAACTTTACTAAAGCTCAAAGCACACATTGTACCTCACACACAATAATAGTGGGAGACTTCAACACCACACTATCATCAATGGACAGATCTTGGAAACATAAACTATACAGAGACACAGTGAAACTAACAGATGTTATGAACCAAATGGATTTAACAGATATCTATAGAACATCTCATCCTAAATCAAAAGAATATACCTTCTTCTCAGCTCCTCATGGTACCTTCTCCAAAATTGATCATATAATTGGTCACAAAACAAACCTCAACAGATATAAAATTGAAGATTGAAATAATCCCATGCCTCCTGTCCGAACACTACAGATAAAGGCTGGTCTTCAGTGACAAGAACAACAGAAAGCCCACATACACATGGAAGCTGAACAATGCTCTACTCAATGATAACTTGGTCAAAGAAGAAACAAAGAAAGAAATTAAAGACTTCCTAGAATTTAATGAAAATGAAAGTAAAACATACCCAAACCTATGGGACACAATGAAAGCAGGGTTAAGAGGAAAACTAACAGCTCTGAGTGCCTCCAAAAAGAAACTGGAGAGAGCATACACTAGCAGCTTAACAGCACACCTGAAAGCTCTAGAACAAAAAGAAGCTAATACACCCAAGAGGAGTAGAAGGTAGGAAATAATCAAATTAAGGGCTGAAATCAACCAAGTAGAAACTAAAAGAACTATACAAAGAATCAACAAAACCAGGAGCTGGTTCTTTGAGAAAACCAACAAGATAGATAAACCCTTAGCCAGACTAACCAGAAGGCACACAGACAGTATCCAAATTAACAAAATTGGAAATGAAAAAGGAGATGTAACAACAGATTCTGAGGAAATTGAAACAATCATCAAATCCAACTGCAAAAGCCTATACTCAACAAATTTGGAAAAATTGGATGAAATGGACAAGTTTCTAGACAGATACCAAATGCCAAAGTTAAGTCAGGATCAGATAAACCATCAAAATAGTCCCATAATGCATAAAGAAATAGAAGTAGTCATTACCAGTCTCCCAACCAAAAAAAGCCCAGGGTCAGATGGGTTCAGTACAGAATTCTATCAGACCTTCAAAGAAGACCTAAGACCAATACTCTTCAATCTATTCCACAAAATAGAAACAGAAGGAACACTATCCAATTCATTCTATGAGGCCACAGTTACACTGATACCAAAACCTCACAAAGACCCAACAAAGAAAGAAAACTTCAGACTAATTTCCCTTATGAATATCGATGCAAAAATACTCAATAAAATTCTCACAAACTGAATCCAAGAACACATCAAACTGATCATTCACCATCATCAAGTTGGCTTCATCCCAGGGAAGCAGGGATGGTTCAATACCCAGAAATCCATCAATGTAATCCACTACATAAACAACTCAAAGAAAAAAAACCACATGGTCATTTCGTTAGATGCTGAAGAAGCATTTGACAAAATTCAACATCCCTTCATGATAAAAGTCTTGGAAAGATCAGGAATGCAAGGAGCATACCTAAACATATTAAAAGCAATATACAGGAAACCAGTGGCCAACATCAAACTAAATGGAGGGAAACTTGAATCAATCTCACTAAAATCATGGACTAGACACGACTGTCCACTCTCTACTTGTGTATTCAATATAGTACTTGAAGTTCTAGCTAGAGCAATTAGCCGACAGAAGGAGGTCAAAAGGATACAAATTGGAAAGGAAGAAATCAAAATATCATTATTTGCCCGGCAGTGGTGGCACACGCCTTTAATCCCAGCACTCTGGAGGCAGAGGCAGGTGGATTTCTGAGTTCGAGGCCAGCCTGGTCTACAGAGTGAGTTCTAGGACAGCCAGGGCTATACAGAGAAACCCTGTCTCGAAAAACCATATATATATATGGTTATTTGCAGATGATATGATGATATACTTAAGTGACCCTAAAAACTCCACCAGAGAACTGCTACAGCTGATAAACACCTTCAGCAAAGTGGCCTGATAGAAAATTAACTCAAACAAATCAGTACCCTTCCTATACTCGAAGGATTGACAGACTGAGAAAGAAATTAGGGAAATGACACCCCTTACAATTGTCACAAACAATATAAAAAATCTTGGTATGACTCTAACCAAACAAGTGAAAGATCTGTAGGACAAGAACTTCAAGTCTCTGAAGAAAAAAAATCAAAGAAAACCTCAGAAGATGGAAAGATCTCCTATGCCCATGAATTGGCAGGATTAATATAGTAAAAATGGCCATCCCGCTGAAAGCAATCTACAAATTCAATGCAATCCCCATCAAAAATTCCAACTCAATTCTTCACAGACTTAGAAAGAGCAATTTGAAAATTCATATGGAATAACAAAAAGCCCAGGATAGCAAAAACTATTCTCAACAATAAAAGAACTTCTGGGGGAATCAGCATCCCTGACCTCAAGCTGTACTATAGAGCAGTAGTGATAAAAAAAAAAACTGCATGGTATTGGTACAGTGACAGGCAGTTAGATCAGTGGAATAGAATTGCAGACCCAGAAATGAACCCAAATACTTATGATCACTTGATCTTTGACAAAGGAGCTAAAACCATCCAGTCAACAAATGGTGCTGGTTCAACTGGCGGTCTACATGCAGAAGAATGCAAATTGATCCATTCCTATCTCCCTGAACAAAGCTCAAGTTGAAGTGGATCAAGGACCTTCACATAAAACCAGATACACTGAATCTAATAGAAGAGAAAGTGGGGGAAAGTCTCGAACACATGGGCGTAGGGGAAAAGTTCCTGAACAGAACACCAATGGCTTATGCTCTAAGATCAAGAATCGACAAATGGGACCTCTTGAAATCACAAAGCTTCTGTAAGGCAAAGGACACTGTAAGTAGGACAAAACAGCAACCAACAGATTGGGAAAAGATCTTTACCAATCCTACGTCTGATAGAGGGCTAATATCCTATATATACAAAGAACTCAAGAAGTTAGACTCCAGAGATCTAAATAATCCTATCAAAAAATAAGGAACAGGGCTAAACAAAGAATTCTCAACTGAGGAAATTTGAATGGCTGAGAAGCACCTAAAGAAATGTTCAACATCCTTAGTCATGAGGGAAGGGCAAATAAAAACAACCCTGAGTTTCCACCTCACACCAGTCAAAATGGCTAAGATCAAACACTCAGGTGACAGCAGATGCTGGCAAGGATGAAGAGAAAGAGGAACACTTCTCTATTGCTGGTGGGATTGCAAGCTGATACAACCACTCTGGAAACCAGTTTGGTGAACCCTCAGAAAAATGAACATAATACTACCTGAAGACCCAGCTATTCCACTCCTGGGCATATACCCAGAAGATGCTCCAACATGTAATAAAGACACATGCTCCACTATGTTCATAGCAGCCATATTTATAATAGCCAGAAACCAGAAACAACCCAGATGTCCCTCAACAGAGGAATGGATACAGAAAATGTGGTACATTTACACAATGGAATACTACTCAGCTATTACAAACAATGACTTCATGAAATTCTTAGGCAAATGGATGGAACTTGAAAATATCATCTTGAGTGAGGTAACTCAGTCACAAAAGAACGAACCTGGTATGTGATCACTGATAAGTGGATATTAGCCCAAAAGTTCGGAATACCCAAGATTCACTTTACAGCAACTTTTGGACTGAGCCTGGGGTCTCAGATGGAGGAGTTGGATAAGGGACTGAAGAAGCTGAGGGAGTTGGCAGCCCCATGGAGGGAACAACAGTGTCAACTGGTCTGACACCCCCCCCACACCCCAATGTTCACGGAGACTTGATCACCAACCAAAGAATACACATGGAGGGACCCATGATTCTGGTTGCATATGTGGCAGAGGAGGGCCTCGTTAGCCATCAGGGGGAGGAAAGGCCCTTGGGCCTGAGGGTGTTAGAGGCCCCAGTATAGGGGAATGCCAAGGAGTGAAGACGAGAATGGATGGGTGGGTGGGTGGGGGAATACCCTCATAGAGGCAGGGGGAGGGGATAGGGAGGTTGCAAAGGGGAGACCTGGAAAGATGGAAACATTTGAAATGTAAATAAAATATCAAAAAAAAAAAGAAAGAAAGAAATAGCCCTGTAAATCCAATACAATCTTCAGTAAAACGGATAATGCTGGAGGGATTGCCATTCCAGACTTTAAGATATATTATAATGGTATGGTAATAAGAACAACATGGTATTGGCACAGAAAAAGACATGTAAGTCAGTGGAATTAAACAGAAGACCCAGACATGAGTAGATGAAACTACCCTATTTAATATTTGACAAGGAGGCCAAAAACATATACTATAGAAAAGACATTATCTTAACAAATGGTGCTGGTAAAACTGGATGTTCATATGCAGGAGAATTAAATTAGACCCATATTTATCATGCTGCACAAAGACCTGAATTTAAAACCTAAAATAATAAAACTTCTAGAAGAAAACATAGGCAGTGCCCTACAAGATACGTGGATAGTATAGGACATTCTGAATAAGATATCATTTACCCAGAAGTGAAGGCCTACAATTGACAAATGGGACCTCATAAAATGCAAAAGCTTCTGTACAGCTAAGGAAACAATCAATCAGGTGAAGGAATTGACAAGCTAGAAACAGCTAGACATTTGAAAGAAGAATAATATCTGGACTACACAAAGAACTTAAAGAACAAAAAGTCCAAAAAATTTTGGCAGGTATCTAAACAGAGAGTTCTCAATAGACGATATAAAAATGGTAAAGAAACACCTCAAAAAAAAGGCTCAGAGAGACTTTCTGTATTTTAGATAAGATTAGCATTTAAAGTGAAAAGCACTATGCAGAAGACCTATAATATAAGCAGGATGCATCCAAACAGTTGAAGGTCTTATGACCAGAAAGGTTTGCCACCTCTGAACCAGAAAGAATTCTGTAAGCATGCAATCTTTGAACTTGAGCTATAAACCTTTGGATATGCATCCCTCCAGTCTAACCTAGAGGTTTAGAGTTTACCAGTACTCTGCAATTGCATGAACTAATTCTTTAGATTAAATTTCTGTCTTTACTTACACATACAGAGAGGGGGGAAGGGAGACAGAGACAGAGAAAGACAGAGACAGAGACAGAGAGAGGTTGTTTTAGAAAAGCCCATACTGATCTAGATAGTAATACAATCATATAGTCTATAATAAGAAATATTGGTTCAAAACCTGGATGGCTCGGTGTATCTGTTAGAAAAGTTCGATTGCCTCTTTAAACTTTAGTTCTCTCAGAAATTGTGTGAGCTGCTAAAATGATTCTTTTTTATTTTTTAACAAAGAAAAAGTCCATAGACAGGCTATCAACAAATGAATAATAAGCAATTTGTCATACACACACATACACACACACATGCGCGCGCACACACACACACTGCAACATAGAGTGAACTACTAGCGCATACTTGAATATTGACAAACCTTAAAAGTGCCAGGCTAATTAAGGAAGCTAGACACAAATGTCACATACGACATGGTTTCATCTTGAGGAAATTCCCAGCTTGGCCTGGCGATGCACACATGTCATCTCAGCATTCAGAGTCTGAGGCAACATAAGCTTCATTAGATTTCAAAACAGAAAAAGAAAAGAAACTCTCAGAATAGGTAAATTGATATAGAATGCAGAAAAGCGTTTGCCAAGAACCGAAGAGAGGGAGACAAATAGGCAATGACTAGGTAATGAGTGTAGGATCCCTGATGGGGTAACAAATGCATTTTATATGTAGTCAGAGGTGATGGCTACACCACACTTAAAACATTCTAAATACCACTGGGCTGGGCTGAAAATGGTGTCCTGCTGTGGATAGTTCACATTAATATTCTTTAAACACAGTGGATGTTAGTAAGCCAAAAATGCACCCAGAAAGAAATGTCTGCAAGTATAGAACGGAAAGAAAGAGAAAGAAATATGAACCAGTATTAAGAAACATGGAAAACAGAATGAGAACATTTGAAAACACCAATTAGACTGCAAAAGAAATACAGCCAAAACCCTGAAGAAAAGTTGGTTAAAATATATATGTAGTCATGTTCTTTTGTCCAACTTTCAATTGCTCTCATTTCCAACATCTTAAGGGGAAATTGTTATTCTGTCCTTCATTTTTCCACGTACTGTGAGCATAACATGTGAACTACCTGATCCTCTTCATTATCATTTTACCAAATACAATAGATAATTATGTCTATTATAGATCTATGTAATTCAGTCATATCCTATTTAGATTAAGGGTTCACAAACTATAACCTTGGATGCAAATCTGGCTCATCATATGCTTTTTATTGACTTTTAAGCTCTCTTTATAATTCTTTTTTATTATGGGGAGGTATATATGATATGGGGTGCACAGATGTCACAGTGGGCATGAAGAAGTAAGATAACAACTTTGTAACACTGGCTCTTTCCTTCTACATTTACATGAGCTTCCAGGTTCAAACTGGGTAGCCTGGGTTGGTGCAGCAAGTTCCTTTATTATCTGAGCCTTATTGGCAGCCCTATTTTTATGTAGCTTGCAAAGATAAAAAGTGTTTTTACATTTTTACCTGGTTGGGAAGGAAGTCATAAGCATATTTCATATTGTTGTATTCTAATTTGAATTTACATGTGAGTTTGAAATTATATTTACATTGAATTTGAATTTGAATTACATGGTATTTAAATTTAACTTTCTATACATAAAGTTTTATTAGAACTTAATTTAGGAGTTATCTAACATGACACCAAAAGTATTGCATTTAAGAAGTTGGTGAACAATTTTATCTAATGGAAATTTAAATCCCTTAAAAAGCAGCTCAGGGGCTGAAGAGATGGGTCTGTGGTTAAAGTGCTTGCCCTGCAAGCATGAGACTCAGACCAGAGTTAGGAGCCCAGAACCCACAAAAATAACATGCAGGCATGACAGCCTGCCTATAATTTCAGCCCTGACAGTAAAAGAGAGGTGATCCTCATAGCAAGCTCGGTTGCAAGCCCAGCCATCTAGGTGAGCCCTGGGTTTGACTGAGAGGTCCTTCTTCAGTGAAAAAATGGAAAAGTCATCAACGATGACTCCTCAGATCAACTTCCAACCTTCACATTCACACGTGCATGGATGAACACCGCACACAGATGCATCACGTACACATACATATGCATACACATGCACACCACACACATGAAAATGGAAGACTCACGAACTCCATATCAATGGCCATTCCAAGCCTTTTCTTTAGGTATCCTACCCACATCCCACAAGCTCAGAGAGAGACTTTCTGCCAAGTTCCCTTACCTGTGCGAAGACTTAACTTAGAAACAATCGCCATCAATCTCTTTCTTAAACTTTCACTAAGTTCAGTATTTCCAGAAATCCTGACTCCTGCCAACACAGCTAGACAGACATTGGGACACTGACCTCTATTTCAGTGCCAAAGAGAATCACTTACCATCCATTGTCTGCTCTGCTGGGCACCAGAATTTTTTCCACATTGTTATGTGTTTTCCAAGCTCATTAAGCTCTCCCTAGATCACTTCCTGTTCTCCTGACTGTACCCATTTTCATAAGTTTCTAAGTCACATCAGTCGAGTAAGCAATCAACCCTGTTCTGTCCCTCTGTCAAGGATGGCAGGGAGCTTTGTTCCCTTGCCCTATGATAGCTACGCCCACTCTCCAATATACTGTCTATGGTGTCTTGTCTAACACAGACTTGAGTATTACAGACAGATGCTGCACAGTTTGCTAAGCCTAAAATGTATATCATCTGGTCCTTTACAGAGAAACCTTGCCAACCTGTCCCTCACACATTTCCTGATTTTCATCCTCAGAAAACAATGCTTCCCATGACACCTTCATGAATAACTTTCTCTTTCTTCAAGATTATTTTCTTGGGATAAACTCCCAGAAGTGAAGTGAGTCAAGGAGTCTTTGGATGGTTCTCTATACTCCTGCCAAGTTGCTTTCCACACGGATTGTACCAAGTCTCATGGTCCCAGGGGCTGTTAGGATGCCAATTTTTACATATTCTTCTGTCATGACATAGCATCCAAACTAGGACTGTTCTGAAGCCCTAACTATTCCCATTCCTAGAGAAACCACATGTATGACTTTGTTCTTCATCACAATCCAATTAAAGACACTGAGAAATACCCTCTACCCTTGGGACACTTGTTTTGTGCAACAATATACCAACAATGCAACATTCTCAAGACAGAAACATGTCTCCATTCAAGAATTGATCAATACAGAGCAATTGTCAAAAATCCATCTGTTTCACCTGTTATGGTTCAGATATGAAAATTCCTCCCAAAATGCTTGTGTAACTAGGACAGGGTTCTAAGTGGTTCCCCAGGTGATGGTGGTATTTTGAGAGGTTATGGGATGTTTAGGAGGTAGAACATTGATAAAGGAAGTGCATCACTGGGAGAGGATCCTTAAAGATATCTACTCCATGGACCCTGCCTGTAATCTCTCTGCTTGTTGTCACAGTGATGTAAAGAAGCTCCATCACCGCATGTCCCAGCACCCTAATGACCCATCTTGCCAAATCCAAGAACACATACATACACATGGTACACACATAGTGTGCGCGCACACACACACACACACACACACTCAGAGAGAGAGAGAGAGAGAGAGAGAGAGAGAGAGAGAGAGAGAGAGAACATGAGAAAGCTCTTTTTCTCTCCTTGTGAGGAGTTCTTGTCTACAAGCCAAGAAAATGCCCTAAGATCCAAATTAGTTGGTACTTTGATCCTTTGACATCCTGGCCTCAAGAACTATGAGAAATTAATTTCTGTTTAAGCTGCAAAAGCTAGTATTTTAATATAAACACACAAAATTGACCAAGAAATGCCTCTAATAATAAAACAAGAAGAAACAAACTCCCATTGTAATAGGTAGTTGTGCCTTGGTATCCACAGAAATTAGTTGCATAGGCAGTTGGTTCCAGAGGACACCAAACTACAAAGATATTCAAGTCCCTTATATACAATGGCACAATATTTACATGTGACTCCTATACACCCTCCAGTCCACTCTCCATATCTCTATATTGTTCATAAGACTAACTTGATGTAAATGCTGTGTGAATATTTGTGTATTGTTGCCAGAATTGCAAGAAAAAAAAGTCTGTGCATGTTCAGTACAGATGTAACTTCTTCGGAGATATTTTTAACCTGTGATGTGTTGAATCCATGCATGTAGAGCCCACAGATGTGAAGAGACAACTGTATTTATTATTCAAAGTCACATGGCTAATTGATAACACATGTAAGACTAGACTCTCCTTCAAGTGAATTTGCCATCAGACTATAATAGCTCATCGATGTAGTGAGTGGTACTGAATTAGTCAAGCTTACTAGCTAGGTTTTCCTAGGTTATAGACAATGATAAATCCCAATATGGCCAAATTTGAGGAGGTAAACTTCTTACTGGTCTCAATACTATGTCTCTCTCATAATAAAATTAAGCAGCAAATGTCCACATTAAACTTTTGTTCAACAGTAAGATAATCTCCTCACCTTAATACTTGTAATGATTGGCACCATATGTCTACAATATAGTGATGGGACAGAAAGAGGAAAGGGAGCAAGTGGAACCATGGGTTAGTGAATACCAGCATCTCCATAATACACTCTTCGTTGTCATTATACTGCCCATGGTGATGACAATATATAATCTTATGTTGTCACAGAGAGTAGAAGCAATGGCTGAATGTCCCTGATTTGGAGTTTTCCTTCTGACAGTCACTTCACCGGTCTGAAAGTCACACATGCCTCTCTGGTAGAAGAGTGAGTGTGTTTCCTCCATGCTGCAGCCCTACAGACCTACTGCTGCCCTCAGCTGGGATGCCACAGGCTGCCTGGATGAGCTCTGGGAGGAACTCCAGAGGAAAAGCCCAACCCTGACCACCGGAGCTTACCAGCACATGTCTTCCAGCTTCTGCTGACTGATATTAATAACCACAGCCACATTTCTGCTTTGGTGACCCCTGACCACTGCATGTATCCCCTCTGAAATTTGTCCAGGAAAGATGGCCAGAACTGTAGACTTAACTCCTCTCCTCACCTTACAGATTTCTTTAAAGGTCCCACTTGAAAAATAATTCCCCTCCTTCCCCAGATCAGCCTATACCCAGAAGCAACAATTGAGCCTCGTGCATGGAAGTCAAAGCCTGGATTATTAAATATCAAAGCCCACCATGAGGCACCCACAGCCTTAGAGCCTGTTCCTCATCTCTTTTGGCTGCTTTCTGCTTTTCCTCTGACAACTTTCTACCCAAACCCCCAAGTCTCCCTCCTGGACCACTTTCTTATTCCTAATTAAATTCAGAGTGCCCAGGTTCACAAATGACTCTTCTGTTGACATTCATGTCAAAAAGTGTTTACTAAGTAACTATTATGTACTAAGCAATCTGTCTCTGGGGCGTTGGAAATACATACAACTCAGCCCATACATATTGCCTAAATACTGAGTAACAGATAAGAGAAAAATTACAGTCTGGGATAACATTGGTGGAGACTGAAAGAAACAAAGGAGCAGCCATTCCCACAACCAACCTTGTTGAACAGGGATTCTACTTTGACAGAGTGGCAGGAGGTGACCCCAGTGGATCAGAGGAAGTCTCTCCACTTCACAGTGTGCCCCTGGAATCTCATTAGGCTGTATGGTTTGGGATCAACCTAGCAGTGGCCTTGGTAGTGAGTCAACCCAGCTCCAGAGACAGAGGCAAGAGATATCACCCCCACAGAACCTGAGGCTGGACCAGAACACAGGGTCAAGAAAAAGCAAGCAGCATAGCCATTGCAAAGGGGACTGAGCTGCTGAACACACTGGAGATGGTGATAAGGGCTCCCCACAGGGCAGAAAGAAATATCCAGAGCATCTGGGAGAAGAAAGGAAGAGCAAAGCTATGCTTTGTTTCAGTATCCTCAGGTTGGAGCGCCCAAGTTTCAACCAGATGGATTCAAAGCATAGTCACCCAAAGCTGTCAAAACACACACTCATATGCACACACAAACATACACCACATAGACACACATACACACACACCACAACACACACACAAACATACACCATATAGACACATACACACCACACATACACACACATCACAATGCACACACACACACAAACACAGACAGAAAAACATACACACACACACATATATATACAACACATACACATCACAATACTCACAAACACACTGATACACACAGAGAGAAATATACACATATACACACAACACACAAGCACACACTCATACAGACCCAAACACACACATAGACCACACATCACAAGCATATTCCTAAAATCAAATGTGTTGTTTAAATTCCATACTTACAGGGAATACAGGAAAAGGGTTTCCTGGACCCTGTCTTACTTTGGGTTTGGGAGTGTTTAACAGGTGAGACTAAATTCCAGGAGCAATGACAGATGAGGA